>JAAHCF010000587.1:0-24400 GCA_038367545.1 Beauveria asiatica | reverse complement strand
GGGGAGGGGGGGGGGGGGGGGGCCGAACCGCACTTGCACACTTGCACCGTCATAATAACCCGCTGGTCTGCCCCTCCTTCCTCTCTCGTTCCGCCCACGCATTCTCCCCTCCTGAATCCTGAGCCAAACCTCGACAGCATCCCGTCTCACCTCTACCTACCTGCCTCCTCCACTTGTGAGCAGCCCTCCTGCATCCCCTGCATCCTCTGCATCTTTTGCATCCCTTGCAGACAGACCGCACACCATCTTTGACACCATCTACAGATTAATCCGTACCCTCTGCCCGTATATCAACAGGCTCCGTTTTCTTTGCGACGCCCCAATCAACACTACCATTTACAACCACCAACCATCTGGCACCTGTCATTCACATCTCTTGCGCCAAAATCTCTAGTCGCATCTTCCCAAAATAACCTCGATCCTTTGAGTCGACCTGATACTATTTTACCAGCCCGCGCGCCCCGTTTCCAATTCGTCCTCAGCTTGCCAAACGAGTACGCCGCGCCAAAACCCTTTCGTTTCACTCGTGGGCAGACTAGCTCCTTACTCCACGACTCTTGTCTGCTTTGAAAGGGCCTCCTGCATACTCCAACTGCCTGCCACAAACGCTTCCCACAACAGCCAAAAACCGCACAACGCCCACGACATGGCAGACGCCAAGCCTTCCGTCCTCATTGTAGGGGGCATGGGCTATCTCGGTCGTTTCCTCGCTCTTCACATCCACAAGAATAATCTGGCCTCTCAAGTGCGCCTTGTCGACAAGGTATTGCCTCAGCTAGCCTGGCTGGCTCCCGAGTTCTCCGAAGCTTGCTCTCAGGACAAGTTCATGCAGGCAGATGCAAGCAAGCCCGGTAAGCTTTGCACCACCCTTGGCCCATGTGCCAGGTAGCCTACGCGCCCGCCTACCCGCTATACAACGCTAACACTCATTATCCTTCAGACGGTCTTGCCAGGATATTCAATCGCACCGATGGGAAGGAATGGGACTATGTTTTCAACTGCGGTGGCGAAACGAGATATTCGCAAGAAGACGAGGTGTACAAACTACGATCCCTGAACCTCTCGGTCGAGCTCGGCAAGGAGGCCGCTAGGCGCAAAGTCAAAGTCTTTGTTGAGCTGAGCACTGGCATGGTGTATAAATCCGACTCAGCGCCCAGCAAAGAGACGGATAAACTCAAGCCCTGGAGCAAAATTGCCATATACAAGCTGCAGGCCGAAGAGGAGCTGGCCAAGATTGACAATCTCAACCTCGCCATTGTCCGACTTCCACACGTCTACGGCCCTTATGCCTCGCAATGGGTCGCCACGGCCCTGTCCATGGCCCGCGTTTACCAGCATCGCCAGCTCGAGATGAAGTGGCTCTGGACAAAGGACCTCCGCACAAACACTGTCCATGTCGTCGATGCCACTCGAGCTTTGTGGGATGTCGCAGCTTGGTATGATGCCGGTAAAAAGAATTGGAACGAAACCGAAATGGGCAAGGTGCCCACCTTTAACGTCGTCGATAAGTCGGCCACAACACAGGGTACCATGGCCGAGATTATTGGCGATATTTTCGGGATTAAGACCGGGTTCGAAGGTCAAGTAATGAGCACATTCGCTCGCATGAATCTGGACAGTGTTGTCGACGACGTCAATGATGTGGTGCTCGGACCCTGGGCAGATCTGCTCAATAAGGCAGGCATCACTCGTCCAGGACCTCTGACACCATTCATGGAAAGGGAACTTCTTAAGGATACGGACCTGAGCATGGATGGAAGCAGATTAGACAAGCTGCTGGGCTTCACATACGAGAAGCCCAATATTACCAAGGCACTGGTAGAGGAAGTGATTGAGAGCTACAAGAAGATGAAGTGGTGGCCTTAGTGGCTGCCACGCATGGCACAAGTCAATTTAGCGGCATTTCGTTTGCGTACTTTGGGGAATGAAGCATGAGAGCGGTCGACATGTGAAGAATGAAGGTATCTTGGGACTTGCAGTTACTGTTCTAGCAGTGGGGTGATGAGCATGGCTGCCTTGTATAATTAGAAATATCCCGAGACTAGTTAGGTATTAGGTAGCAAGCCAGCTACGAGCGCTTTGCATGAAAAGAGAATCCACACGTTGCTAGAGTGTTTGTGCTTGGAAAGTGGAGAGTGATTGGAGAAATTCCGTTGCCTAGAGGAGAAGCAAGTGGCCGGAGCTGCAAGAATAGTCATGTCGGAGAATCGAATGAGCTGGGACGAAAGAAACGAGCCGAGGCCTGGCTTGGCAAAAGGCCACGGGAGCTTGAAGTTGCCCCTCTGCGGGCAAGAGGGGGAGTGAGGGGGAAGAAGCTAGCGGCGCGGGGGTACCTCACCTTTGGTGTGTGACTAGAGAGACCTTTTTGTTTCGTCCTAGTCATCAGAGTCACAGTTTCATCTCCTCGTTTCTTTTTTTTATATCATAGTCCAAGTCCCCATCTCCTTGTTCCCTCACTTACTCACACTTGCTGCAACAACTAGATATCCTGCTTCGGAAGGGTATATATTATTCAGCCTTGTTTCTTGGCGACAGCTCGAGTACACCGTGCAGTCTTTACCCTGGCCAAAACCTCATAGCTTCCTCTACCGCCAGCTTCTCGAAATTCAAACATTGCCTCGCCAACATGGCCGCCCCTCCTGAAAAGACGACCAAGAACCTCACCGGCAAGTGGAATGTGGTACGTCTCTTTCTCATGGCATTCTTTGTCCTGCTCCCCGCGCCTCCTTCTCCCCTAAATGTTTTGTTTACCATGTTCTGTTTACTGACTGAACTCGTTTTCTTTTCTCCCCCCTCTCCCCCCGCCGTGCAGAACTACACCTACTCGGACTCGAGCGAGCCGGGCCTCATCATCCAGGGCATCAGCTACCTTGTGCGCAAGGGTATCCTGGCGGCGACGCTGAGCCTCGAGACGAACCAGTACGAGGCGGCGCCGAGCCCCCCCAACGAGGACGAGCCGCCGTGCTGGCACATTGACATTGTGCAGTCGGCGTCGGGCATGGGCACCGAGGAGCGGCGCTGCCTGGATAACACGTTTCGGCAGCACTCGGACTGGCTGTTTGGCAACGTGCGCGGGCGGTCGAGGTGGGTGGGCGTCGAGGACATTGAGGATGCGTATCTGAAAGCCGGGTGGCTGGTGGAGGGCGGCGAGAGCGGCAGCAAGGAGTTGATTGAGAGCCATGCAGAGTCGGAGGATTATGGGTGGACGGCGGATCAGATCTGGGGGTTTCAGGAGGTGGATGGGGAGCGGCGTCATTGTCGAAATATTGTCATTACAAAGGGGGAGCAGCGCGCCGAGTTTAGGTTTGTGTATGACTATGAGGAGTAGAGGCAAGGATCGGGAGGCGGTTGATGTGGTTGGTGAGGACAAGGTTTTGGGCTCCGTGGCACGATTTCATGTGAGGGCAAGTCATGGCGTGATGCAAATGGCAGAGATGGCAGATGCGGGTATCATGTCCCCTATTGCTCATTCATTATGCTATATACATTCCTAGAAATGAACCCTTTTTCCCTTTTTCCCTTTTTACATGCTTGTTCGCTCCCTACGTTGCCCCTTGTCCCTCCAATATTTCTTCTTCTCAACAGCCCAACGTGACCTAGCCATGCCTCACGCGGGCCGTCTCTTGACAAACTCTTCCAAGTCCTGCACCGTCGCGACGCCCAGCACGAACCTCCTATTCTCGTCCGTCACCACCGCAAACTCTTGCGCCCACTCGCCCGCCTTTTTCCCGTGTTGTTGTTGTTGTTGTTGTCCATCGCTGCCGCCCGCACCCGCACCGTCGTCACCCCGAAAAAACGCCTCGAGCTCCTCGAGCGGCGTCTGCATGGTGATGACGCGGTACGCGCGCCCTTTTCGCTGAAACCGCGTCATGGCGGCCGACAAGGGATCCCGAGGCTGCACGCTGCCCGCGTCGAGCTGGGCTTGCAGGTGCGGCATGGCAATGTAGCCGAGGAGCGCGCGCGTGGTGGCGTCGACGACGGTGAGGTGCGTGTAGTCGCGCTCAAAGGCGGAGAGGAGCGCGTCGGAGACGCTGTCGTCGGGGGTGAGGGAGAGGGCGGCGGGGGGGTCGAGGTCTTCGACGGTGGCCTGGGCAGCAGTTGATTGTGTGAGTAGAGTATAGTAGACTCTTCAAGGTACTTGTGGAAAAGTAGGAGCGTCTCGATGCATGGCCTCGGTTGGAGGTCAGGGCTGGGTTTTGGGGGGGGGTAAGGGGGGGTTTTTTTTTTCGGTGACGTACCCCACGGTAACGCGCCGCCCATGGCGACGAGAATTGGGTATTGGTGACGGCTTGTGAAGCCATGGCGGCGATGTGTGCGCGGAGAGGGACAGAGAAAGCTGTTGGACGGGGACGAGGCGTACAAGAAGATGCTTTGTCGAGCCGGTTGAGGTTGATGAGGGGCAAGAGGGAAATGGAGTGTTGGAAAATCGTGCCCCTCCGCTGACATAGATGTGCTGGGCCATGTACTACATGAACGCTATAAGGTCGTCTCCACCTTTGACTAACTTAACGAAAAAAAAAGATATAGCTGCACTCTTAAAAACAAGAAAAGTCATAACATAGATATTGTAATGAACTTCTATAAAGGTGATATAATATTTAATTTGTTTAATTAGAATTAGACTATAGTCTAATACTTGATATTTCTTTATTTAGTCACCTAGGTCCCTGGAAGCAAAGCTTCTGTGACTAGCTACTAGAACTAGATGACTACCTAGTACGGAGTAAATAAGACAAAATTCCTTAAAACACAGGATAAGACCTCCCGCAAAACGACAGGAAAGCCATCAAAAACAATCTTTGTAAAGCACCCCGATACATTTACCCAAATAGTTCTGGTCAGCCCTAGAGAATTGTCCGGCCGGCACCGCTGCACTGCACAGTTGCTTCTCGGCGGCGGTCGGAGCTTATCCGGACCTGTCCGGCGCGACGCCCCACACGAGCTCCGAAAAATACAAAATATGGCATGCGGAAACAAGTCAGACCTCTCTGTACGCTAGAGGGGAGGGATTAATTGCAAGAATCATGGAAAAGCTGCACGTAACTGCAACAGGCAACGCCCGAGAGCGGGAAGCGACTGCACACCAAAAGCTTTCATAGCTTGTCGAAAGGAGGGACGGCCCCGGAGGTTAGTTTTACGGCAGTGAACCAAAACTAAGTCGTCGAGGACGCTAGAATGCGGTCATGGCATTCCAAACACGTAAAACAGCAAAAAAAAGAGAAAAAGGAAAAAAAAAAAAATAGGCACACTTGTGGAAATTTAGCGCAGGTGACCAGTCAAGGTGATTTCGAACAAATCTTAGGTAGGCATACGGCGCGCCAAGAGGAGGTGTGGTGGGAGCCCGGGGCGTTACCAGGTTGCTTAACTCCGGGCGGTGCCCAACTGGATGCCAACCGATCCAGTGAAACCAAAGATTTGTGTTTTTGTTTTTTTCCTTTGGCGCCCTAAATATACTTGCGTTGAGCTACTCTAAATCAAACTCGAGGTAATTCATCTCCAGCAATGGACAAGCTGTAGTTTGACACCCATATTGCCAGGTTTCTGGATCGAGCATCACGACGTCACTTTGGCCTCAGGTTTTGTCAGACGCGGGCAAAAAGACACCACTTCTTCCGCCCAGGCCGTGATCCTTCCCCACAAAACGCACCCTCTTGCGCTCAAACAGGTTCCGCTGCGTTTCTTTTGTCATTGCTGGTCGTACTTGTCAATTTCCCATCCACCTCGTCTTTCATCATCTATCCTGACACTCCAAACACCAGGCCAATTCAATCTCCCGCTCACCACCGGGGCTACTCTTCTACCCATCAAGCCTTTATTTCTCCATCTGAAAAAATAAAAAACCATGGTCTCTTACTACCCTCCTCCGGACGCCGTCCAAGCCGCCGTGTACACGCCGCCCGTGGCAAACCACCTCGCGCACAGCAGGCCGACGCCGTACCAGGCCCGGTCGGAGCTCTACGGCGCCTTTTCCGTCGTCGAGGACGCCAAAGACAAGGCCAAGCAGCTGAGCGCCGAGGCGCAGAGGGAATTTGACCGCGCCGCGGCCAAGGCCAAGCCAAAGACGGCTACGATGGAGCTTTACTCGGGCTCGTACTATGCCGCCTGCACTTTTGGTGGTCTCCTTGCCTGCGTATGTCAATTGACCGATTGCTGGAAAATGACGTGGTTATGCGCCAAGGCTGGCAGACTAACACAGACGCAATGCGTATTCAGGGCCTCACCCACGCCGCCGTTACGCCTCTTGATCTCGTCAAGACGCGCCGCCAGGTCGACTCCAAGCTGTACACGAGCAACATCCAGGCATGGCGCACAATCTACCGCGCCGAGGGCGTCCGCGGTATCTTTACCGGCTGGTCCCCGACGCTCTTTGGCTACTCGGCGCAGGGCGCCTTCAAATACGGCTGGTACGAGTACTTTAAAAAGACGTACGCCGATATGGCGGGCCCTGACGCGACCGCCAAGCACAAGACGGAGCTGTACCTCGCCGCTTCGGCGTCGGCCGAGTTTCTCGCCGACATTGCGCTGTGCCCGTTTGAGGCCGTCAAGGTCCGCTCGCAGGGCACGATCCCGAACCCGTACAAGGGCACCTTTGACGGCATCAGCCGGATCGTAGCGAAAGAGGGCGCGGCGGGCCTGTACAAGGGCATCTACCCGCTCTGGGGCCGCCAGATCCCGTACACGATGATGAAGTTTGCGTCGTTTGAGACGATTGTGGAAATCATCTACTCGCGCCTGCCGGGCTCCAAGGCCGACTACTCCAAGGCGGCGCAGACGGGCGTCTCCTTTTCGGCGGGCTACCTCGCGGGCATACTCTGCGCCATTGTCTCGCACCCGGCCGATGTCATGGTCAGCAAGCTCAACTCGAACCGCGCGCCGGGCGAGGCGTTTGGCGCCGCGATGCGGCGCATCTACAAGGACATTGGCTTTGGCGGGCTCTGGAACGGGCTCCCGGTTCGTATCGTCATGATTGGCACCTTGACGGGCATGCAGTGGATGATTTATGTAAGTGGTCTTGCTTTGTGGATGTGATGACGTAGCGTGATGGTATGCGGTCGGTCAGCTAACTGGGCGGTTTAGGATTATTTCAAGATTTTCATGGGCTTCCCGACCACGGGAGGTACTGCGATTCCAGGCCAAGAGAAGAAGTAGATGAAATGGCCGGTTGCTCTTTTGGGTTTGATATACACTAAGGTTATCGACGGGGACTGGCTTGCATCTCTGTTACGTTGGAAGCCATTGAGAATGCTCTTGCAAGGTGGAGCGCTAGTTACTCGTTCCTTGCCAAAGAATGACAATGTAGAATTTCAGATTGGAGGATAAAGATGGTGATGTGAGGAAGAGTAGAGCATTGAATAATAATGACAAGAGCTTAAAAGGAGAAAGAAACTGCAAATAGGAGTAGCAAACGATGAAGGATGGATAGTAAGTAAACAGGTACCCCGCCACGTCCGCTAACTACCTGCGAGTAATTACTGAGAGGAGGGGCCCCGCACTGCCTGCAAAACGGCAAGCGGGGACCAAAAGCATGGCATGGTTACCTTTTGGTGGACAGCCTATGGTGAGATTGTGGGGTATTGTACCTGGTTACGGATAAAATGATATTTGTTTGTTCAGATTCCGCTGGCGGTACCATGTTCGTCTGCGCCCACCCGCGTCACGCAAGTCATACTTGATGGTAGCTACATGATAAAAGAAACCCATGAAAAGGCGCATATGGAGCCGACCAAGAATGAAGCGCCGGCCGTCTATATTCTGATTTGTTCCACCATAGGCGTCCGCGTCACTGGTGGCTTCATAGATTAAAGAAATCAATCTATTTAGTTACCAGTGCGGATACTTGTAGAAACAAAAGTCCCTGGCCCACTCAACAAAGTCCGCTGTCCAATAAACGGCAGCCTGCTTTTTACGCGGTTTGAGCGCCCGCAGCCCGTTTGGTTCGTCTGCTGCCTCGTCATCCTCAGGTTCTCAGCTGCCTCTCTCTCCATATTCATCGGATACATTCGCTTCTGTAAAGACGCTCCGTTTACTTGGTCAATTCATTTCTGCAGCGCGCGAATTGTTTTTGTTTCTGCCCATCCAACTCGACGGCGCACCCTAGTCTGGCAGCCTGGCCCAGCCTCCAGCCTCCAGCCGCCTCCGCATTTCCAACTCAGCCTACCTAACGCACTGCTGACCACCACCACACGACCAACCACACTAAATTTAGAGTCAAATTCGTCACTTTCCTCTCTCTCCTGTTTCTTTCTTGCCCTCTCGCTCTCGCCCCTTTTATCGACCATCCTGCGAATGAATCCCCTCCCACGATAGCCTTCACCTTTCTCTCTGCAGCTGCTCTCTGCAGCTGCTCCCTGTCAGCCTCGCTTCGCCTAGCCTCGCCCCAGCTGAGGCGTGGTCGTCCAACTCTCCCCGCACAACTCGCCCTCGACTTCCACGCTTCTCGCCCATCCTGTGCGCCCCCCGCGCTCCCACAACGTCATGCCTAGCCTCTTCAACAAAATAAAGGGCTCCAATACGGTATGCCTACTCTTTTCCATCCGCGCCCGCGCCTGCGCCCCAACTGCCCTATTGCCGCATGCGCTCCTGCGGGTCGAACCGTTGCCATCACCAAGTCGCCAACCGCTGATCGAGATAAACTCCTAGCCCTCTACCACGCCCTCTACCAAGGACCTCCCCCTCAAGAAAAAGGACCATGTTACCACAGAAGTCACTCCTTTGGCGAAGATGCTGCAGAACGCTGGCCCCCTCACCCAAGATGGCCGCGACAGATTTCTGGGCTTCGAGAATGTGAGTAGATTGGATCTGAGACATCACCTCAAACTCTCGCTAATCTCTGCCATGATAGTTTGGAAACACTTGGTAACCGGATCGCTACACCTCAATTTATCTAACGCTAATGACGCTCAGCTACTGCAACTCTATCGTCCAGGCCCTCTTCCACTCCGACCAGTTTCGCGAAGGCGTCTTAAACTACCCCTCCCTCTCCCCGACCGGTACACCCAATTCTCTTCCATACAAGCCAAATGTCACCATACGACCGCCTGTCATACCTGCTACACCTGCTACGCCGCAAAAGCAGCCCAAGCTGTCGACGGCTCAGGCCCTCAGGCAACGCCAGGCCATCAACTCGGGCCAGCCCATTCCTGGCCAGCAGCCCGTCAAGCCAGAGGATAAGCCTGACACTCCGGAATACAAGAAGAAGCAGGCCATGCTCAAAGGCCCAATTCTGGAGCTCGCTCAGGAAAGCCGCGTCCCCTTTGACATGAACGAATGCACATTTACCGGGCTCAAGGACATTTTCCTGGCTCTCACACAGAGCAATTCCAGAACGGGAGTCCTGAGCCCCCAACGTTTCCTGGAAATCTTCAAGCGCGACAATGAAATGTTTCAAAGCTCAAATCATCAAGATGCTCATGAATTTCTGCGTCTTGTCCTCACCGACGTCATTGCCAGCGTCGACAATCACGCCAAGCACAATCAGGATCATCTTGACACAAAGTCTGCCACCAATGGCTTATCCGATTCTCTACACAACGCCGTCTCTGCACCTCTTTCAACTGGCTCACCGTACAACTCCCCGGGTACCGGCTGGGTACACGATGTTTTCGAAGGTGTTGTGACTTCGGAAACAAAATGCTTGACGTGCGAGACGGCATCGCAACGCGACCAGACATTTTTGGATTTGTCAATTGCCCTGGACGAACACACATCTGTTACCTCGTGTCTACGCAAATTCTCTGCCGAGGAAATGCTGTGCGAGAGAGACAAGTTTCAGTGCGACCACTGCGGCGGTTTGCAAGAGGCTGAAAAGCGCATGAAGGTCAAAAAGCTACCCAAGGTCCTTACCCTACATCTCAACCGATTCAAGTATACGGAAGACTACAGCCGGGTACAAAAGTTGTTTCACAGAGTTGTATATCCTTACCACCTTCGCATGTTTCATACCGCAGACGAGGCGGAAGACCCAGACCGCCTCTATGAACTCTACGCTGTTATTGTTCACATTGGTGGCAACGGCTATCACGGACACTATGTCTCCATCATCAAGACCAGAGACCGCGGCTGGCTCCTGTTTGATGATGAAATGGTAGAGCCTGTTGACAAGCACTTTGTCCGCAACTTTTTTGGCGACAGGCCTGGAATGGCCACGGCCTACCTTTTGTTCTACCAGGAAACGACTTTTGAAGAGGTCCGCGCCGAGCAAGAGGCTGAAGGTAAAGAAGAGGTTCGGCTGGCTACAGAGGCAGCCAATATTGCAAACGAGGAAAGCGACAAGACGGAGGACACGCCGCTATCTCGGCAAAAGACACAACCCACGCCTGTATCTTCTGAGCAAGACCAATTGTCCAATTTAGCCCACGCTCAAACTGCCCCCGACTTGACACCACCGTCGCCAACCCCAAACCAAGGCTCAGTTCCTCCGACACCGGTGATTCCATCAGCATCAACGTCAGTCAAGTCCAAAGACGAGTTGAAGCGCGAGAAGAAGGAGCGCGAAGCTGCCGAAAAGGCCGCCCGCCAACAAGAAAAGGAAGGGCAGAAAGCCAAGGAAAAGGAACTACGAGAGTATGAGCGAAAGCGTCGCGATCAGGCCATTTCCATGATCCAGGCCAGACGTCAAGAGCAAGATGAGCTGGAAAAGGTGCTACAGGCGAGCAAAAAATCGGCCGCCAAGGAAGAGGACGCGCGAGAAAAAAAAGAGGGCAACGGCGGCGCCTTTGGCTTCCTCGACCGTTCGAAGCGCGGCAGCAAATCGGGTTCACGCAAGGCTTTTGGTCTGTTCGGCAAGGGCGGAAACGGCGATGATGCTGCCGTGGAAGTGATGGTCAACGGCGACTCGCCTGAAAAGGAAAAGACAAGGAGCCGTCTAAGTATGGGCCTAGGCCGCAAGAAGAGCACCAATCTCTTATCATAGCGCCGAGTATCAAGCTTGCAATCTGGAGCAATCGTTCATCATTCAGATATGACGGACCTGTACAATCAGTTTATGGTGGGAATCTTGTCATTGTGCTTTAACCCTGGTCGCGAAGCTCGGTGTTGTTGCCTGGTCCTGTAAATAATGGTAGGCACTGAGGAAGAGGAGTACACTTGGGAGCCAACAAGCCTTTGGATTTATTGTGGAAATTTGCGCTTTATCTCGTTTCAGGACTATCATTTGCAGGAGCGTCATGTCACCTATCGTATCTCGACATATTGGCTATGCTATGCTAAATGCCTCTGCTGTGCCCTTTTGCCTGAGTAGGCTAACCTCGTAAATACTGGTGAGCGTGTTGATGGTGCATGCACACTGTGGTCACGGCTTGAACTGTGCTTTCAAATACGAACATATGGCAAAGCAGACTTTTTTGCAACGACAAAAAAAGAAGAGACATTTTCTTTCACACGGGGGTTTAAAAAAGAGAGATTTGGACTAACCGCGGATTGAACGCGGGACCTTTCCGAATGAACGTGTTAAACATGCGAACGGAAAATCATACCACTAGACCATTAGCCCATCACAAGCTTGATGATGAAAACCACTATTCCATATTATAATTACAGATTCAGTCCATTTTTTTTGCGGAGCTCAGAGATGGAGTCAAGTGGTCAGGTCAGCTTTGGGCCGGAGATGAAGAATCCAAGGATAAAACAAAGTTGGGATAAAAATGTGATGACGTGTTGGGGGCGTAAGTCGGCGTAGACGTGGCGTTGCGAAAAGAGTTGAGAGGAGATAAAAGTGTGTGGGAAAGTAAGTGGCAGCCCACCATCAAAGGGCAGGCACGACGGCCATGGCTTACACGCCTGATGACCAACAGCCGGGGTTTTTTTTTTTTTTTTTCTATTTATCAACCACAACGCAGGAAGTTTGTTAATTAATTCATGGCTGAGGCGCAAAGCATCAGCCTCTTTTGCAGGAATTATTGGTCACCACCAAAATACCCAACATACTACCGCCCCTGGTCCCTAACCGTGAAATAGCCCTTGTCTCTAACCGCCCTGATCCTGGACCATTTTTCCTCGTAACAGATGCTCCGGAACGCATGTACGAATGATGGTCATCGGCCAAGAGGTCAACGCCGCCCAGTCGCCTGCAAAGAGCCGGCCTGAGACGATCGATCCTTGTTGAATGCGGTTCGCTGCGCTTTGCGTTTGGGTGGCCTCTGTAGCCACTTGCAGCCACAAGGTGGTAATTGGGGGGGGGGGAAGCTTTTGACAACTTGGCCAGGGAATTGGAGAAAAGTATAATGGCCAAATAAATATGTTGCTCCCACTATTAAAAGGAGCGAGCCCTTGGTCAGTCGATCAAAATAAAACACGTCATCTCTTTGACCTACGCTTTCACGCAAACCACATCTCATCAACCTCATTCCTTCGTGGTCATCACCATGCATTTCACCTTGCTAGCCACTTTCGTCGCCCTCGCGGCGGCGGAATCTTTGTCCTCGTTCTCTGACCCGCCTTCTTCTTTTTCTTCTTCTTCTTCTTCTTCTTCTTCTTCTTCTTCTGTCGCTTCTTCTTCTGGTTCTTCTTCTGGTTCTTCTTCTGGTTCTTCTTCTGGTTCTTCTTCTGGTTCTTCTTCCTCTTCTTCCTCTTCTTCCTCTTCCTCTTCCTCCTCCTCTTCTTCTTCCTCTTCTTCTGCTTCTTCTACTTCTTCTGGTTTTTCTTCTGCTTCTACCTCCTCCTTCTCCTCCTCCTCCTCCAGCGACGTTGACGACTTCAAATCTCACTACCTCACCTACTACGCCCCGTATCAGATGGCACGCCTCGCCACCTTTCGCGCATCCCGCGCCGGCAACGATTCCCTGACTGAAGAGCAAGACGCGCTGCTTTCCCGCGCCGAGTCGGCCGTCGCCGCCGGCAACTCCAGCGAGATTGCCGCCGTCAAAGACCTGTGCATAAGCACCTTTGGGATGGCCGGCTGCGCGGCGCTGGCCGGGGTCGAGAACGGATCGTGCGACGGCGGCACGGAAAATCTTTTGCAGAAACAGAGACTTTACAGCAGAGACCAGATGGCGAAACGCCCGATATGCACATGCACCGGGCTCAGAGAGATTATTGTTAGTGAGAAGTGCTTTTGCATGTATCGTCGCAGGAACTGCGTGTTTACTGTCGGTGAGTTTCTTCCCTTGTTTGAAAGTTCTTGTTTTCTGCCTTTTGCATTTACAACAACAAGAAAAAAAAAAGCAAAGATGGCAGAGGAAAAGAGTCATGGACAGGCTGGCTAACAATGGACAGGTGGATGCGGCTTCATGCAGGGTGGTGCCTGTGTTGGCCGCTGTGCCCCCGGGACCTAGGCCTCACAGACCTGTACGCGAAGAAGCTGCTGGGTTTTGTTACATTGCTGCAAGATGGTATTCTTAAATGTTGCCAATGTCGTCGCTCTTGTTCATCGTGTGGCCTAGGCAGCCTTGGACGTCTTGCACCCAATCTCCGAGACGGGCAACCACTTTGAGATTGGACATTTTTGACAGCCAGCAAGTCATGATACGATTGATTTCTTAGTTTATTATATTAGCATGTAATTGATTTCTAGTAGTTAAGCAGATCAAAACTTTTACCTTGTTTTTGCAGAATGATTCGTGTTGTGTCGGGGCGGAAAATGAGCTATCTGACTCCACTGATGTTGCCCTGCGACCTTGACGCCTTCATCTGCCAACTCCATCACTCAAACGCCAGCATGCTGCCCTTTTAAGCCATCACGGCACGTACACGATCCCACGCCCAACCCTCATCCCATGGTCTTTTGCATCAACTTGCATCACATTCAGCCCATTCCTCTCCATCCTTGCGTCTTGCAGGCTCATCATGGCGCCCAACTCTCTTGGTATGAAGCGAAACCTACCTCTTCCTCCGTTCCTCCCTCCCACCCAACCCATCCATCACTATCCTCCCTTTGGCACGCCCCCCCCCCCCAGCTAATAAAAGAAATTCGAGATATAGATCTCGCTCTCAACGTGCTGCTCTTTGCCGTGCCCCTCGCGCACCTACTCCTCGCACCTTTCTCCAAAGTCGAGGAATCCTTCACCCTGCAGGCCGCCCACGACGTGCTCGTCTACGGCACGCCCACCGGCGGCGCCGCTGCCGCGCTCGCCGCCTCCTACGACCACTTTGTCTTTCCCGGCGCCGTGCCCCGCACCTTTGTCGGTGCCGTCGTCCTCGCCGCGCTCAGCCAGCCGCTCATCGCGGTGGCCGGGTTCGCCCGCGCGCAGATGCTGGTACGCGGCGTCTTGGGCGCGCTCAACGCGCTGAGCCTGCTCGTGTTTCGGCGCCGACTTGATGCGGCGTTTGGAAAAGCGACGGGGCGTTGGTGGGTGGTGCTCGTGGTGAGCCAGTTCCATCTCATGTTTTATTTGAGCAGGACGCTGCCCAACATGTTTTCCTTTGGCCTGAGTTTGTTGACCCCCCCTTTCAGTCTGTTCTTCACCGATTGAGTGACTGACTGACTGCAAACAGCGACACTCGCTGCGGCATTTCTCCTCCCACAAGCCACGCCCGCGCTCGCTTTCGCGCGCCAGAAGCAGGCCCTCCTCCTGCTCGTCTTCTCGGCCGTCGTGTTCCGCGCCGAAACAGCCCTCCTCCTCGGCGCCACCTGCCTCCAGCTGCTCATCCGGCGCCGCGCCACCCTCGCCCGGCTCGTCCCGCTGCTCGCGGGCCTGTCTCTCGGCGCGCTCCTCCTCTCTGTGCCCGTCGACTCGTACTTTTGGCAACGGGGCGGCCTGCTCTGGCCGGAGCTCGCCGGCTTCTACTACAACGTCGTGCGCGGGTCCGCCTCGGCCTGGGGCACGTCCCCCTGGCACTACTACTTCTCCTCGGCGCTGCCGCGGCTGCTGCTGAACCCGCTCGCGCTGCCGCTCGCCGCCTGCGCGCTCTGGTGGCCTGCGACGTCGCGACCGGCCGCGGACCTGGTCGCGCCGCCTCTGCTCTTCGTCGCCGTCTACTCGCTGCAGCCGCACAAGGAGGCGCGCTTCGTCTTTTACGCCGTGCCCGCGCTCACCGCGGCCGCTGCCCTCGGCGCCAACTACGTCTACACGCGCCGCGCCAAGTCCCTCTTCTACAGACTCGTTGCCGCGGCGCTGCCGCTTTCCGTCCTCGCCTCCCTGGCCGCCAGCCTCGCCATGCTGCTCGTCTCCTCGCTCAACTACCCCGGCGGCGACGCCGTCGCGCAGCTCTTCCAGCTCACGCAGCAGCAGCAGCAGCACCACCACCACCACCACCACCTCGCTACTACACCGCCGCACGACACCCTCTCCATCCACGCCGACGTCCTCACTTGCATGACGGGCCTGACGCTTTTTGGCCAGAACCCGCACGGCCTACCATTAGCCCACGGCCCGCCGCCTCCGTCGCTGGTCGTCGCCGCCGCGCCGCCGCTGCTGCTGTTTGACAAGACCGAGGACGAGGCCACCATGGCACGGCCCGACTTTTGGACGCGCTTTGACTACGTTCTCACCGAGGATCCCGGGAAAATCACCAGCGGCCAGTGGCGGAGTGTCGGCGTCGTGCAGGGCTACGACGGCATCGAGCTGCTGCGTCCCGGTGCCGCGGCCGCGGGCGACGCCGACGACATGGACGTCGAGGCCAATCCGCAGGTGGCCAGCCTACAGCCTCCACTTCTCGGACGCGGCCTCTGTGTGCGCAATGTGCGCCGTTTCGTGCGGAGCCTCACCGGCGGCTGGTACGCCGGCCCGCGCATGGCGCCCCGCATACACATCATGCAACAGGTCACGGCGCAGTCGAGGCCTAGCAAAGAAGCGACTGCATAAAAAGCTTTCACATGTTACCCCATATGTATCAACATGAAAAAAAAAGCACATCATTTCACATTCAGGGCGTAATTTATCGTGTAACAATACCAAAGAGCAAATCAATCTTGCATTTTAGACAGCTCTTGTTGTGCGCTTCTGTACTTGTTCGACTAATTTTTTGTATTATATAAGTCGTAGCGGTATATACGGACGAAAGACAATAAAGTAGCAAGCAGAAAGTATGGATATACCCGCCCACTGGAATTCGCTGCTGATTACGCGTCAAACAAAACATGCATAAACGCCAGGCCTCTCCAGGAAAGTTTGCAAGAGGGAAAAAAAAAACCCCCAAAACCTGACACGATACTGCAAACCCCAACAGACATCCCATGGCACTCATAAATCAGGAATCCACCATCCTGTTCAGCTCCATACAACTGCGCGCGGAGGGAAAAAGGAGCGTTAAAAAAAACAAGGCTTGAAAGCCGCCATCCAGGAAGAAAAAAGGGGGTGAAAAGCACACCCGTGCAGTGGCGCCATTGTTGATCCAAGGAATCTGTCAAATGTCTAGAAAAGTGCTTCAAAAGCTCCGATATGTCTGGTCCTTGCCGCCTTCAATCTGCTTCGTCTTCTCGTTGGGAAGGGGGCCGTAGAGGGCCTTGTATTGCGCAAGCTCGTTCTGCTGCGTCCTGAAATGGTCAAAGATGGCGGCCATGGGTGCCCGCAGCTGGTTGAGCTCCTGTAGCACAATGTTGCCCCTGGCGAGGTGACGCATCGCCAGAGTAGACACACACGTCTCGATTCTGCTGACCTGGTGCGCCATGAAATTGACGAGAAAACGCTCCGTCATCTCGCCGCCCCGTGACTTCAGACGCTCCATTAACTCCGTCTCGGGTGGTTGCACGCCCGGGCCGCGCACCTCTTCCAGCGTGCTGCACAGCATCTCCAGACGTAGGCTGATCTTCCAGAGCGCCCAAATGTTTTCTGGGTCAAAAGACAAGTCGCCGCCGGGGACCACGGCAGCAGGCTTCTCGAGCTCATCGCGGCGCTCGTGCTGCGCGTGGAACTCGGTGCGTCCGGCCAGCGCGTGGGGATATAGTGAGTAGACGGTTTCAGGGTTTTCGAGACCCTTGAGCTTCTTCTCACCCATTTCCTTGACTTCAAAACCTTGTGACGTAAGGCTGCGAAGATCTTTGCGAATAGCGCTGGCATATGATTCGTCATCATATCCTTCTTCAGATCCCGCAGAACCGAAACGGTCGGTATCTTGATAGTTTTCGAGGCATCGTTGAATCTCGGAAATAAAGTCGGATGACACGGTAATTTGACCGCCGTCGGCTACTGCCGAGATACGTGACGCCTTATTGACCATGGGGCCGAAATAGTCCATGCGACGGGTGACTGGGTCAGTCTCGCTCACACAATCACCAAAGTGAATACCCATGCGCACTGACAAGCCCTTGAAGATCAGAGTGTTATCCTTATCGTATACTGCCTGACCAGACATGGAGCTCAGAATCTCCGACGGCCAGGTGACCTCTAGGAGTTCATTTTGAACGGCAAAGCACCACAGCAGCGCAGATGTGGCGGTTGGAAAAGACACCATAAAGGCATCACCTTCCGTTTTGACTTCATAACCACCGATGCGCCGCAGCTGTCGTCGCATAACTTCGTTGTGGAGCTTGATACCGGATCGCATGGCGCTCGAGTACATCTCCCAGAGATTGGTGGAATTCTTGATATCGGTAAAGACAATGGATACATTGCCAGTTGGTGCAGGTATTTCAGCCTCCAGACGATTAAGTGACGAGTCGAGAACGTCTCCTTTTGTCTTGCGTCCCCTTCTCGTAGAAAGAACCTGCGCATCGTCGGGAACGCCAGATGGGTAAAGTGACATGCTGGTACCACGATGTAGTCTAGATCGCTCCATTCTGCGCTTCAAATCGGCAACGCTAATCATCATGACCATTATCTTGCCCGAAGATCCATAAGCCATGGCCAGGTCTCGCAGCTTCTGAGCAGCGCGCATGAGATCTAGACGTTCAGATCTGGCAACATCGGTAATCAAGCCAGGGGAAAGGTATTCCCAGAGCTCACTTGTGGCAATGAGAATTATCTCGTCGTGTTCTTGGATTGTCATCTGACGCACGTGCGGCGCAGCTTGGACAGCAGGCATCAAGTCCACATAACCGAATGCGCGCGACACTTCGAGCAGGTCGTTGAGGCGACCGTTGCGAGATACCCAGCCACCAGCTTCGCGTATACGAGAGCGCTCGCTCGGCTGAGCGGGATCATGTTTGTGCGTCAGTACTTGGTACTTGCCATTGGTCTGGATGACCATGGCTTCCGCATTACCAATATTAGCGACGTATAGATCCGTTCCTTGCAGATACAACACGGTGGCAACACCCCCAGAGTTGAGGTCTTCTTTGCTGAGAACGACTGGTTGTGCGGAACCCCTGTGAGACTTCTTTGGGCGGTCTTCGGCGTGCTGCACCGCGATGGAGACGAGATCTTTGTTGAGCGAGAGGAACGCTCGGCGCAGAGCATCAACTGGAGTCTCATTGTTGCGTGTCTTGAGAGCTTTGAGTTCCATAGCAAATATGTGTCCAAAGTTCTCGTGCAAGTACTTGGCAATCTTTGATCCACCGCTGGAAAGTGCCTGACCATCGAACAAGCCTAGTAGCATTTCCGTGTCTGACGAGTTGAATCGAGGCACAACCAAGTCGACAGTAGACAGATGCTCGTTTTTGCCGAGGGTGTCCGCCATACCGTAGGGGAGGTGGCCGGCCAGTGAACCAGAAGTACGTACTCGCTTGTCTTCGCTTTGATCAGGAATGCTGGGCTGTGTGAGAGTTACGTCCATCAATCCCAAGACTCGGAGGTTGATAAGTCTGCTGAAATCGGTGTACTCTTCACGATTCACTGCGCCGGGACCTCCAGGGCCCCAGGCGCTTTGCTTGATCTCGAGTCGCTTATTGCCTGACAGGTTGAGGTATCGCAGGTTCGGATTCAAGTTCCAGTTCCAGTCGTAGGGAACATTGGAGATATTGTATTTGAGCGAATTGTTGCCACAGTCCAGGACCGCCAGTTTCTTGGCCCTGGAAATATCTGCTGGTAGGTTGGTAAATTTGTTTCCGTTGATGTATAGTGCCTGGAGCAAGCTGGTTTCTTCCAAGTCATCTGCCGGTAACGTCGTCAGGCCGTTGCCAGAAAGATACAACTCAACGAGCTGAGGCCAGCTCTTAATGGATCGCTGAGGCATATCGCCGATTTCCTCATTGTAGGATAAATTGAGAACGCGAAGCTCAGTGAGCATCGTAATTTGGTCAAAAACATCGTCGTCCAGCCTGTTGTCTGCAAGAGAGAGATTGCGAAGTGAACCCGCAAATGTATTCGTAATCCTCGACGAAAGTCCAGAGTCTTTTCTAGAGGTGGACGGTGGAGGCGTAACAGTAGACGAGGTAGTCTGCGAGGCTGTTCGTGAAACAACGGACGTTTTACGCCCGCCCTTGCCATACAAAGACACGACAGAGCTCTTCCGATCTGGACCGCCTGGAGTTGGTGAAGGGCCAACACTCAAAAGCGTGCTGGACGATTGGCTCGGACGTCTGTCGTCCACAAGCTCTTCTGAGCTCGGTGTGGAGGACAAGGGTACAAGAGGACCTGTTCTGCCGCTTTGCGAAGGAGGTGGTCCTGCCGATTCCTCGCCAGGGACACGTGGTGGACGGGAAGCCGGCTTTGGAAAATTTTCGAGGACGTTGGATGATGCGTTTAGAATTTCAAGCTTGTTGGCCCACCAGATTTCCATCGGAAGCTTTGAAATATTGTTGCCTCGCACATCCAGAACCTTGAGCTCTGTAAGACAGCCAATCTGTGGTGGCAGCTCACCCACAGAGTTATTGGCGATGCTGAAGTGCTCCAGTCGGCTTAGAGTTCCAAGCTGTTGTGGCAAAGACACAAAATGATTCTCGTCAAGTACCAGTTGCTCGAGGTTCATCATGTGCGCAAAGGCGGAATCGATGCTCGCCAGTTGAGCATGGGAGAGGTTCAGAATCTTGAGAGTCGGCACAGGTGCAATGATTTCAAACTTGTTCAAAGGATTGGAGTTGAGCTTGAGCAGACGGATGCGCTCAAAGCCGCCGACAAAAGAGGAGATTTGGTTGTGGGCGGCGTGTAAGATTTCCAGCTTGGGCAGCTCCGAAATGATATCAATGTTGGTGACGTGGTTATACTTGATATCAAGCTCGCGTAGGCTAATCAAATCTCGGAATGTCTCGGGCAGCTCACTACCCAATCCGTTATTGGTGATCAACAGCTTCTCAAGATTCTTCAGCTGCCCAATCTCGTCGGGCAATTCGCCAATGGAGTTGAAGCTGAGATCGAGATCAACCAGGCTCTGCAGTTCGCAAATAAAGGTCGGAAATGTGCTCAGAAGGTTGGAGGAGATGTTGAGCGTTCGAAGAGCCTGATAAGCGTTAAAGTACGGCGGAATATGCTTCAGCCGATTGTTAGCAAGATTCATTTTCAATAGACCTGTCAATGTGTCCAGCTCGGCGTTGTCTAGTGACTCGACGCGATTGTTGGACACGTCGAGATAGGTAAGTTTGGCGGCTCTGCACAGACTGAGTGGCAGTCTCCTCGCTTCGTTGTTGTTGTACTTGATATCTCGCAACTGCTTGCATGACTGAATAAAATCTCGCGGTACGTCTAGGGACAAATTGCGCGACAGATTGAGCGAAATGATGTCTCCCGCTTTGAGGTAGAGAGCAATAGGAATTGTGATGAGGTTACGGGCAGACAAGTCGACATAATTGAGCTTTTGTTGCTGCGACATGCCGAGATCCATGGTTCTAGAGTGGAAGTCGCTTTCGCGCGCCGACAAGAACATGAACCTGCACAAGTAACCATTGTCCTCTCTACCGAGATCCTCGATTCTGTCCTTTTCTTCGTAGCCGACCTGTTGAAAGAGGCGCTTTTGAATAAGGAGCGGCCTGTCTTGGGGCGCCAAAACACGAATCAGATCGTGCTTCTTCATTATTATGTTATAGTTTTCGAGGCCATCGACAACATATGTCTTCTTCATGACTTGCGTGATGACGTCGCTAACGGTGGAATCGAGAGGCATCGCGTGCGTTAAGAAAGTGCCGTCTGATCGGAATATGCGAATACAGTAGGGCGGCAGCTTTTCTTCCGGACGGCGTGAACAGACAGCTTCTTCAGCTTCAGGGGCCTCCTCTGTCTTGTCTTCAGTATTGCGACGCACCGCCCAGCTGTCCGGGGCATCCCACTGGCCCTTGGGATCGGGAGAGCCAGTGTCTATATCCCCTTCCATGCTTTTGAGAAAGGATGAATCTAACGGTGTCAAGGGAGGAGGCTTGGTCAAAATGCCCTCCATGTCGTTTAGGTTGGTATCAAGATGATAGAAATTGCCGGCGGCCCGCTGTTCGGTCGGTCCGATGGCCTCATCGTTATAATCGTGCTTGAAGTTACGGCTCATTTTGGAAAATGGAAACTTGTTGTTAAACGTTGTTGACCGATGAGGTGCAACATCGGGCATGGCAGTGCCGCGTTCGGGTGGTACGGGCGACGGCGTTTCGGTTCGGACAAAGTCTGTTTTGGAAACCTTGTTGGAGAGGGATTTTGTCGATGGAGGCAAGTCGCGCAGCTTCGAGCCATGCTCATCCTTGTCTTTGTGTCGCCTTAAGCGACCTAAAATGCCGCGCCTACTATGCGCGGGGGATGCGTGGCCATCCGTCTGGCCAACTCGTGATGAGGGCACATTGTTGGCGCTAGGGGTTGGGCTCTGAGCCCTTGATTTCGTCTTGTACATAGCCGAGGCCATTGCCCGATCGCGAGGATGCTGCAGGCTATTGGCAGAGTCTTCTCGGCTCGTCGTTGGTCTCAGCGCGCGGGGATCATCAATACTCTTCTTATGTCGATGGTGGTGGTGATGGTGATGCTGGCCTGGCAAGATGGAGTGACCGGATCTAGCGGAGGAGGAGGACTTGGGGGGAGGTTCGCGTGATGAGCCTTCATTAATGTATCGCTCTCGATCAGGCCCGGTCATGGTATCTCTGACGGGTGCCTCGCCATAGCGTGCAATGTCCTGTTTGATAGTTAGTCAGAAACTGTGACAGGTGTCACGGTTTGCCACGGGAGCTGAGAAGGGCAAACAGGAGCATGGCGGGGGCGAATGCGGAACGGCTCGCGCCAATTGAGTCGAGGTTCCGGCCGCAATGAACTGGTCAAAGAGCAGATTAAGCGCCACAGTGACCGCGCTGCCGGGCATAGCACGTGTCGAGAAAGATGGTGCTCTTTCTCGCTCATGCATTGTTTGGCTTCTTTCCGAAGCAGGTTGTACTTACTGTGTTGTCTTGATAAAGGAATGGGACCACTTCGGGTGCAGGTACGGGAGTTCTGGGTCGTGATGAAGCTGGCGACCCTTCTCTGTCGGTGGCGTTGGAGTGATGGCGCTCCTGGCCAGGGCGTGTATGGCTATAAGAGCGCGAGCGTTGGTCTTTTCCTATTGAGCCTGGCAGGCTGCTCTCCGAACTATCGCGACCGGGAAACTCTTCACCAAAAAAGCCCTGAAGCTTACGAAGTCCGCCCCGTTGGATGCTAGCCTTGGATCCTTGGCTGCTGGCCGTAGTTGCTATGCTAGCAGCAGACGGTCTCCGTGTGTCATGATTATAGTAGATGGCATCAGGCGAGTCGTAGCTCACTGAAAGCTGGCCTGTGCGAGATGCCGATGGAGGCAGAGCTGGGGACATTTGCTGAGAAGCGACGGAGAGGCTATCGGTAGAATCATTGTAAAAACTCATGGGCAGGGAATTGGCGTGGGCGGCGGGGGCGGAACTGCTGTGGGACATCCAGGGCGCAATCTGGGTGGCAGCGGCGGCGTTGCTGGAGATTGAACCGTTGGGCCGGGGTTGATCAAGGACGGCTAGATCACGGCGATGGTTGCCGAATTCGACGAGATGGCGCTCGTTGTGGGAGAGATTGGAGTTGGTGGAGGAGGGCGACATGGCGCCTCTGGCAGCGCGAGTGGACGTGGTAGGCGAAATTTGCGAGTCATCTCTTGAGGATCTGCAGAGAGAGAGAATGGGTGAGTATGTTATGATGCGCGATTTGGGCAGGAGGGCGGGTTGACTTTGACCATGTTACCTTGGTGGAAGATGGGAGCTGTCGATGCTGAGGCGTGAGGGAATGCTGTGGCGTGAAGCCCGGCTAGGCGGGATAGGCGTCGGTGTGGTGGGAATTATGGTAACAGAGGATGAACGCGTGCTGTCGGGGTGGGGGCTGTTGGTTGCGAGGGAGCTGTGATGAGCCGGAGAATGCTCATTCTCAGACATCATGACGGGACTCTGGCAGCGGGCAAGGCCATGTCCTTCCTCGAGGTGAGCCGGGCTCAAGGAAGTGGCGGAGGGGTCGTGCGTCTGCGTCTGGGAAGGCGATGGGCTAGCTAGCTGGAGAAGCTATGTCGACATGCTGGTTGCGCGCTGGGTGGTACGACTTTGGTAGAGGGGTTCCAAGTGAGAAAGCGGCAGGACAAGATGGCGACTTGGCGAAGGAATTTGATGAGGTTGGTTTGGAGCAAAATGTCGATTGGAGCCGATGGAGAGGGAAGCACAGGCGTGGTGTGGTGTGCAGGTTTTTGCTTTTGAGCAGGCTGGGGGTGTCTGGGGCGAGAAGCTGTATCCATTATCCATGGATGGCTGGCGCTTCAGTGGGCGGAAGCGAGTAGCAAGCAGGCGGGCAAAGCCAAGCCGACTACAGGGGAGGAGAGACAGGGAGGGCGGCCAGACTAATAACCCAGAGGCGAAATACCTACCAACAGGCGTAGGTACCCATACACCCAGCCAAGGTTGAGTAGGTACATACTAACTTTGGACTGGTGCTTACCCACTCACTACCTAGCCACAGTTAGAGGTGGCTCGTTATCCGCCAAGATGATGAAAGTTAGGTGCTCCGTACAGGTAGGTAATAGGTGCATCTGCGCTAAAAAAAAAAAAAAAAAAATCACACCTAAATAAGCAGATACCTCACCTCCCCCGGAACCTAAGCTGTAATCCAAGTACCTGCCTACCTAGCTAACTAGGTAGCTACTCGTCTCGCCACGATGCTACTGATACTCCCACTCACTCACACAAACCTCATTTCTTACTCTTGCCCAGTCATGCCTGCAGTCATAGTCATCACATTACCAAGCCCGCCATGTCATCTAGCAGCCTCCATTCGCCAGCCGAAGCCAGCCACTCACACACGCTGTCCTGTACAACGCGCCATCTTACTCCCCCTCAGCTCTGACACGGCGCCATCAACCAACTTACCCCGAGATACTCCTCGACTCCGTGAAACGCGTGTTGCGTCTTGAATTGCTGCTGCTGCTGCTGCTGCTGTCACTACCGTCGGGAAAGAAACAGTCCAATTGCTATCCCTTTTTTTTTTTCTTGTTTTTCCTTGGCAGTATCATCACATGGCACTCACACCAAAAGGCCTCATTTTAATCTGCTCCGCGTAAATGCCGACCCGCAAGCGGCGACTGGCGCTTCAACAATGTCTCGGCCACTGGCGATGAAATTGGCCATGTTCCTTTGGCTTCCGACCAACCAGGCTGCCAGGCTGCCAGGCTGCCTGCCTGCTCGTTATTACGTAGTATTATCCCGAGTCCCCCC
>JAAHCF010000586.1:0-24448 GCA_038367545.1 Beauveria asiatica | reverse complement strand
TTTATTTAATATTAACTTTTTATTTTATTAAAAAGATATTTTTAGTTTTTTTTAAAAAAATAATAACTTTATTTTTAATATTATTATTAAAAATAATTTTAAGGTATTTATATATTCTTTTATTAGTATTATTATTATATTAATTATTAATAAAGTCTTATTACTTTATTTTTAGTAATATTTTATAAACTTAATACTAATAATATTTATTTAAATACTATTTATATTTTTAAAGTTATATATAATAATAATATTTTAGTTTAATTAAAGACTTTAATTAAAAATATTATTTATATAATTAATATAAAAGTTCTTAATAAAGAAATTATAATAAGTTTATAAAATAAGGTATATATATTTATTTATTAATATATTATTTATAATAACTAATTAATATTTTAAATTTAATATTATATTAGGTAAGTATATTCTTTTTTAAAAATAACTTCTACCTTTTTTAATAATATACTTATTAAATTATATACTTTTTATTATTTAGGTATAATATATTATTAATACTTTTATAATAACTTAAGAAATTATAGTTATAATAAAGTTAGTAAATAATATTAATAATAGTAGAAAGATATTAAAGATAAGTTATTTAATAACTTAAATAAATAAAAAATAATAAAGTATATATTTTTTATTATATTTTATTATTATATTATTATTATTTTACTAATATATTTAGTTAAACTTAGGTTATTATTTATAATTATCTTATAAAGAAAGTCTATTTTAAAGTTAGATATTTAAAAACCTATTATTTATACTTTATACTTAATAATAATATAATAAGTATTATATATTCTTAAGATATTATATATTATTTACTAGTATTATAAATAATTTTTAAATATATATTATATTATATTTAATAATATTATTAGTAATATTAGAATAAATACTAGAATATTATTATATTAAATATCTTTAAGGACTTTATAAATAATATAAAATCTTTTATTAAGAACTTTTAGTTTATTAGTAAATAATTAAAATTAGTTTATACTTATATTAATTATTTAATAAGATAAAAAAGAACTTATAATATTTATAATATTTTCTTAACTTTATATATATTAATTACTAATAATTTATAAATATTATATATATTCTTAAAGGTTAAGTATTTTTATTTTATAAAAAGTATAATATTATATATTATATTATTATTCTTATAAAATTAATAATACCTTATATAGTTATTATCTTTTTAAGTACTTATAACTATTTATCTTCCTTATTTACTAAAATCCTAAGTTATATTAAGAAATTATTAATAACTACTTTATTATATAATAACTTAATACTTTAGTATTTAAGTAAGTTATTAATTATATAATATTAAGTTTATATTAATATTTTAGAAATAAATAAATTTAATTTTTATAACTTAGTAATCTTCTAAGAGAGCTTAATAAGTTATTTTTCTTTAAATATATATCTACACCTAGTAAATATAAGTTAGTTAAGGTATTTTCTTAAAAAAAACTATTTAATATATTACTTACTTAGTTCTAGAAGACTAATTATATATTTAAAATAGTTTTTATATTATATAAATAGTTTAAATCTACTAAGTTAAATTATATTATTATAAATATCTTATTAATTTATTATAATATATTAAAATATATTTTAATAATTAATAAAACTATTTTATTATTATATTTTATAAAAAATAAATAAAACTATTTAATAACTCTAATTTAAAGACTTTTATATTAGATTTAAATTATAAATATATTAAAAGTATTAAGAATTATAAAGTTATTTAAACTTATTATAATAAGTAAATAAAAAAAGGTAAATAAAAGGTTTTTAATATATTCTCTAAAATATACTAATAACTTAGCTCTTTTACTCTTTAAAGTTATTATAAGTTCTTAAATAAGGTCTATATACCTTAATATATTTTAAATAGTTTTTTAATATCTTAAGGATTAATATAATATTACTCCTAAGTAATATTATTTTTATAATATAAAAGAAAGTATAACACCTAACCTAGTATTACTATTAATAAATATAAATAGAGTATAGAAAAGTAGAGACTTAATAGTAAGTTATAAATTCTATAATTATAATAAAATTAGTTAAGTTAATTATAACTTAATAAATTTATATACTTAAAAAAAGTAAGCTTACTTATATATATATTTACTATTAGTTTAATTATAACTTAATAAATATTTAAAGTTAAGTTACTAACTTAATAAACTAATAAAAGAAGCTTTACTTAGTTAAAAATAAAAAATAAAGTCTTAAAGAAGACTTAATACTAATTTAATAAAAAATTAAAGTTAAGTTATAACCTTAATTATAAAAAAATATATATAAAGAAAATAATACTAAAAAGATAAAGCTTATTAAGCTTTAGTTTTAAAAGTTTTAACTAAATATACTTCTTTTTATTTTTAACTTCTATAATCTTATTTCTTTACCTAACTTATTTTATATTATTATAATTCTAAAGCTTTTACCCTAAGCTACCTAAGAAAATAAACTAATTATTAGAAAAATAGATTTAAGAGTTAATTAACTTTAAAAACCTAAGTTAAAGAGAATTTTTAAAGAAATAATACTAATTTACCTTTAATCCTAGGCCTTATTTATAAGTAAAGAATAATATCTTTAAGGAAGTAAATAAGTTTATTTAATAAGGATATAAAAGTAAATCTCTTTTAATAAATAAAGAAGAATAGAATCTTTAATAAAAAATTTATAAGGCTAAATAAAAAAAAGCCCTTAAAAAAGAACTTTAAAAGTTATAAGAAAAAATAAAAAATAAAAAATATTATTCCTTTAATAAAAATAATAAAAAGTATTTATATTAGTATAAACTTTATATTAAAAATATTATAAAGTTATCTAATAACTATAATTTTTAAGTCTATAATTAATAAAAATAAGATTTATAATAAGCTTTTATAACTAACCCTTAAAAGTTTAAAAGAAAAATAATATAAATTATTTATATTTAAAAATATATAAATATAAATAATTATACTTATTAAGATTAGTATATTAATAATAATTTAATAACTAAGTAAATATTTTATTTATAAAATTAAAAGTACTTTTTAAAATAAAATAAAAACTTACTTAAAAACTTTATAAACTTAAAAATAAATATTATTATAATATTTAAGTTAGTATATTAATACTTTAAATAATATCTAATAAAATTCTATTTATATCTTAATATCTTTAAAGGGAAGTTACTAACTTTACTTAAATCTAGAAGAGTATAATAATACCTAGTTAAGCTATAATTATAGCTATAATAATATATAATTACTTAAATAAATAAAAACCTAAAGATAAGGGAAAAGGCTATTTTAATAATAATATATATATAAAAGACTAGGTTAAGAAAGGGTTATAGTAATAAGTATTTAGTAAAAGAGGAGCTTTTAAAGAAAAGAATATATAATTAAAATTTAATATTATTATCTTTTTTAATAGTAAAACCTATTAAGTTCTCTTCTAAAAAACTATAAATTAGAAGGGGAAGATTTTAAAAAGATTATAAAAAGTCTAATAAACCTATATACTATTATTATTATAATAAAAAGGGTTATATTTCTCTAAAATATTTAAAGAAAAAGCCTAGTACTAAAGTACTAGTAAGAAAAGATAAGTAAATAATATAATTATTTTTTATATTATTCTAATAAATTACCTATAAAAAAGAACTTAAGTACTTATTAAGTTAATAAAGATAAATAAAGATATTTATACTCTAAATACTATTATAGAAAAATATATAAACTATAAACCTAACCTTAAAGAGGTTATAAGTACCTTATTATTAATAAAAAAGAGTATTAGAAGTATTAAGTATTATATCTTTTTAGTTCTTAATATAAGAGGAGGGGCTAGTTTAATTAGTAAAAAGCTAATATAATACTTATAACTAAAGTAATCTTAAGATATTAAAGGCCTAGTAATTTAAGTAATATTAGGGTAATAAGTATAGCTTAATATTTTATATAAAGTACTAGTTACTTTTATTAATTATTAGGGAATTATAAGGATATTTATTAGTTAATATTTAACTAGTAACCTCTTAGTAGAAGCTAGTAAAAAAGAATATCCTCTAATACTAAATAAGCTTACTTTAAAAAAATAAGATATCTTTATTAATATAAAAAAAAAATATTAGTTTTTTAAAATATAAAAGACTTAAATCTAATTAAATACCCTTTAAAAATTTATAAAAAAACTAAAAAATATTATCTTTATATATATAATTATAAAAGTACTAAAGCTATTACTATTCTCTAATAAGGATAAGGATAAGTTAAAAATCTTTTAAGTTTACTAAATTTTAGAGAAATTATAAAGATATATAAATATATTTAATATATCTAAAATAAGAATTATTCTAAAGTATAAAGAAACTAATTATATAATTAATTTTAAGAAAAAGACTATATCTTTATATAGGCCTATTTACCCTCTCTCTCCTTAAGAGCTAAAGATACTTAAAGAGTTTATTAATAATACCTTAAAAAAAGAATAGATTTAATACTTTATTAGCCTTACTAGATCTCTTATCTTATTTATACTAAAATCTAATAAAATACTTTAACTTTATATTAATTATAAAGACTTTAATAAAACTACTAAAAAAAATAAGTACCTTTTACCTTTAATTATAAAAATCCTAGATTATATTTTAAGAGTAAAATTCTTTTCTAAGTTAAATATTAAAAATACTTATTATTATATTTAAATTAAAAAAAAATAAATAAAAAACCACTTTTAATAGTTAATATAGTTATTATAAGTTCTTTATTATATTATTTAAACTAATAAATACTTTAACTATATTTTAAAATTATATATACTAAGTAATAAAAAGTTTATTTAATAAAATTTATATAATATATTTTAATAATATCTTTATATTCTCTTAAATTTAAAAAGAATATATAAAATACTTAAAAGAGATATTAAATAAATTATAAAAAGCTAAATTATATATAAAGCTATTAAAATATATTTTTTATAAATCTAAAGTAAAGTTCTTAGGTTTTATTCTCTTAGAGGATAAAATTTAAATAAATATATTAAAAGTATAAATAATTTAAGAATAATTAGAATTAAAAACCTTTTAAAAAATCTAAGTATTTTTAAGCTTTTATAATTTTTATTATTAGTTTATTAAGAATTATTTATAAAAAGCTTTATTACTTATAACTTAGTTAAAAGGATTAGTAAAAGATAAAAAACTAAGGAGAGTTAACTTTAGTATAATTAAGTAGTATATCTTTAATAAATTAAAAGTAGCTTTTTAGACTATACCTCTTCTCTTTTATTATAATCTAAAAAAAGGGGTTAAGTTAAAAATAAATACTTTAAAAGATAATATATTTAATATTACTTTATAAATAAATAATAAAA
Source organism: Beauveria asiatica (assembly GCA_038367545.1). Lineage (NCBI taxonomy): Eukaryota > Fungi > Ascomycota > Sordariomycetes > Hypocreales > Cordycipitaceae > Beauveria > Beauveria asiatica. Next base: position 19,030 of record JAAHCF010000586.1, on the reverse strand, counting down.
ACTAATACTATTTTATTATATTTTAATTAAAGAAATTTACTAAAATAAAATAATAATATATAATTAGTAACTAAAAAATACTTATAATTATTAAATACTTTAAAAAATAAAGATAGTACTTAGATAAAGATTAGCTAGTTAAAGTCTAGTTTAATTATTATAATTTATAAAGTTTTATAAGTACTTTTAAGTTACATAGAAGGTAAGTAAGATAATATATATTCTTTATACTATTCTAATTTATTATAAAGTATTAGGCTAGTAAAATAAACCTTACTAATACTCTTTTAAAATAGCCTAATTATATATTAAATAAAGGCCTTAACTTAAAGTTAATTAATAACTTATAGAAGAAAATAGCTTTTATTATTATAATTATAGCTTAAAGTAAGAGTAAGTAAAGAATAAATTTATTTATATTTAACTTTATAAACTTAAGTAAGATACTAGAAGTAAGTTAAGAACTTATAAATTACTTATAAAATAGCTTTTTATTAAATTAAGAAAAGAATTAATAGTAATTTAATAACCTAAGAGCTTATATACTTATTATAATTATAAATATATAAATATATAAGATTTTAAATATAAATTTATATATTACTATTTTATAAGCTTAAAATAAAGACCTTATTTACTAAAAGAAGAAATAACTAGTTACTAAAGCTAAAGAGTATTTATAGTAAATTACTAATATAAAATTACTTTAGTTTAAAAGGAGAATTTATATTTTAAAGAACTTAGAACTAGTCTATAAACTATTATAGACTTACTATAATAATCTATTAGTAAGATATTTTAGTATTAACTAAATAATAAAACTTTTATATTAAAACTTCTTTTAATAAAATATATAAAAAATATAATAAATTATATAATTATATATATAATATATTAAATTATTATAATAAAATAATATAAGTTATATAGTAAATTAGGGTTATTACTAATTCTCTTAAAATCTTAGTTATAATTAATTATAGATTTTATTATAAGACTATTATTAGTATATATTAAAATAAGATAAGTAAATTTAATCTTAGTTATTATTAATAAATATATAAAGTATAATTTCTTTTTTATAGTAAATATAAATATAATAGTTATAAAGTTAGTAAAACTATTTTATAATAAAGTTAAGTTATTATATAATATACCTAATAGTATTATCTTAGATTAAAGATCCCTATTTATAAGTAAGTTTTAGTTAAAGTTATATAATATTTTAAATATTTAATATTAACTATTTATTATATTCTATTCTTAAATAAATAAATAAATAAAAAGAATAAATTAAATATTAAAATATTACTTATACTATTTTATAATAAAAATATAATATAACTAACTATACTTACTAATTATAACTTAGTATATATATAATAATATATAAAGTAATATAATAAGTAATTTACTATTATATTTATTATTTAAATACTACTTTAAACTTAGGCTTAAAGTTAAGTCTAACTTTATAAGAGAAGGACTACTAAAGCTAAGAACTTAAATAAAGAAATTATTTAAGTCTAAAAAAAAAATAAAAAAGTACTAATAATAAGTAATATAATAATAAGTATATAATTATAATTAATAGTATTAGTTACTTAAGTTATTTTAAAGAGATTTAGTTATACTATTTATAAAGAACTTTAAGTTTAAAATAATATAAAGTAAATTAACTTTATAATATATTAAGCTATTATAAATACTAAAGAAAATTAGTATATAAGTATATTAACTAGTCTTACTAAAATAATATTTTTAAATTTATAATATATTTTATATTAGTTTACTAGAACCTTAGAAAAGAGAGCTTTATAAATTACTATTAATACTAGAGTTTAATAACTTAAAAGAAGAATAAGAAGTTAAGAATATTATAGTATATAAAATTATAAATTAATTAATACTTTTTTTAGTAAAATAAAAAGGATAGTTAGTAAAATATAATAAATAGTTAATAAAAGAAAACCTAGTAAATATATAAGATTATTTATAAGAATATTAATTATAAGTTAATAAAACCTTATATAAGAGAGGGAGATTAAGAAAAATTAAATAATATTATTAAAATCTACTAAATTATATTAAACTTATAAAAAATAAAAAAAAAATAAAAAGAAATTAATATAAAATAATATATACTTACTATACTATTAGATTATAAATATAAATTATAGTCTTTTCTAATTTATTAGTATTAGTAAGAAAAACTACTAATAATAATACTAAATATCTTTTTTACTAATTATACTTAGTTAGCTCTTAACTAAGGAATAAGGAATTTTAGATAATTAGTTAAAGTTAAGGAACCTAACCTTTTACTTAAATAAGAGTCTACTTATAGGTATTAAGTATTAAATAGTACTATACTTAAGTACTTTACCTAAGTTAAATAGTAACTTAATAAGAAATTAAGGATCTTACCTTAGTATTCTTTATAATACTTATAAGGTTATATATATAATAATAATAATTATAATAAAAGTTAAAACTTTATATAAGACTTAAAGTAATCTTAATTAGTTATTAATATTAATTATTATTAAAAAAAAAATCTAGGTTATTATTATAAAGATATATATATTATATATATATATTTATAATAGTATAGTTAAGCTAGTTATAATTAGTTATTATTTTATAATATACTTATAAGAAAATTAGTTAAGAATAAAGAACTTATTAATAAGGAAAAGAAAATATATAAGTAAATAGTTTTTTTAATTAAAATAATAATAAATATATTACTAAATAATACTAGTCTAATTAAAAGAATATTATATAAAAAAGAAAAACTTAAAAAGATTATTTAGCTTTAAAAGTACTTAATAACTTTTAATTAATAAAAATAAGTACTATTTATAAAAGTAATTAGTATTATTTATAAGTCTTATTTAGTTAAATATAATAATAACTAAACCTTTATTTAGGCTATTAGAGGTTATTTTATCCCTTAGCTTTAGAGGGTACTCTTTTATATTATAATATTTTAACTTATTATTAAAGAGGTTATCTTCTTTATTATTATTAAAATCCTTATTAGTATTAAAAAAGCTAATAAAAATACCTAATATACTTATAAATAAAAGGCCTATAAAAGATAACTTAATAATAATAAAATATTATATAAAGTTAACTTAAAAAAATTTAAATATAAAGTTACTAACTTAGGTAAGAGCTATTTAAATAGTTTTTATATTTATTTTATTATACTAATAAGTAAATAAGTTAATAACTTCTAAAAACTACTCTTTACTCTTAAATAGAGGAATAAAAATAAAAGAATTTAATATAAATATATAATAAATATTTTTTAAAATAGCTTAAATATAAAACTCTTCTTATAGCTTATTAATAGTAAGTACTAGCTAAAGATCTATTAAAGGATATATAACTATAAGCTTAATAATAAGTTATATATTAATAGCTTTTTATTCTATTCTAGTACTTTAAAAGACTAATAATAAGGTAAATTATTAAGCTTAAGTAAACTAATTAAAGAGACTAATTAATATAAATACTAAAGTAGTATTAATAGGCTAACTTAAAGTAGTTTATATAATAAGAGTAATTTTAGGAATAAAAGAGTAATATTTTACCTTAGACTCTTAGTTAAGAAGTTATTTAATAATTAATAAAAGAAGAAAAAAAAGACTATAAGTTAATATACCTCTTAACCTTTTAAGAAATTAAGAGTTTATATATATATAGTTTTATTAGACTAGTTTAAAATATTAATTAAAAAGCTAAAAGACTAGGTAATAATATTAGTTATAAATAAGATAATTAGACTAAGAACTATACTTAAAGTTATAAATAAGGATATAATAAAGTTATTTATAAGTTTATTATTAAAAAAAATTATTATAAAAGAAAATAAAAAATCTCTTATATAAGAATAAGTATAAGAGCTTATTTAAAAAAGAATTAAGCTAGCCTAAAAACCTTAAGAATAATATAATATATTTTATATTAAAGGAGAACCTTAAAAAAAAGAAATTACTTTAGGCTTATTAGTAAGATTTATAAAATAAACTTTATAAAGAGTATTAGTTATAAATATAATAATAAAAGTAAAAGTAAATAAATAAAATAAAGAGGCTTTTTAAAATAAAGTAAGAAAAGTTATAAAAAAAAGAAAATATAAGTTTAAGTTAAAAGAAATATAGTTCTTATATATTTACTTATTATTATTAGTTAGTTAAGTATAAAACCTTACTATTTATAATAATAAAAGTAAAATAAATATATTATTATAAAATTTATATAATATTACTTAATTTATAAGTATAAGAGATATATTAGAGTTTTTATAAAGATCTAAAGAATTTAATTTAATTCTAAGAAAGTTACTAGTACCTAATAAAATACCTATTAAAGAGGGGATAATTATAATACCTAATCTAGTATTATTATTAATAAGTATAAATAAAGTATAAAAAAGTAAAGACTTAATAGTAAGTTATAAATTCTATAATTATAATAAAATTAGTTAAGTTAATTATAACTTAATAAATATTTAGAGTTAAGTTATTAACTTAGTAAACTAATAAAAGAGGCTTTACTTAGCTAAGAATAAGGAATAAAGTTTTAGAGGAGACTTAATACTAATTTAATAAAAAGTTAAAGTTAAGTTATAACCTTAGTTATAGAAGAATATATATAAAGAAGATAGTATTAAGAAGATAAAGCTTATTAAGCTTTAGTCTTAAAAGTTTTAATTAAATATACTTCTTCTTACCTTTAACTTCTATAATCTTATTTCCTTACCTAGCTTATCTTATACTATTATAGAAAGTATATTTAGTATTATACTAATATTATTAATATTATATATTTTTAGTAATTTAATTATAAAAAATAAAGCTTATAAAAGATAAAAGACTAAAATAATATATATATAGTTTTCTTAAAGCTTATTCTTATAAAAAGTATTAATATATATATATATTATATTAAAATAAAATAAGTTATTATTATCTTATTCTAAATACTTTAACTAATTATTATTAATAAATTAGCTTTTTATAAATAGCTAGGTTTAATATAAGGAAATACCTTATATTACTTAAAGATTATATAATATATATTTTTTAATTCTTATTTAAAATTAATTTATAATATCTTCTATATCTAATAATATAAAATAACTATATACTATATCTTATAAAAGTAATAAAAGGTATTTAACTATCTTCACGAGTAGAAAACGGCTCGTGACCGTATTAAGCCCGATCTAGCGATAAAATCAGAAAATAGCCTATTAGAGGTTAAAAAACACACGAATCTACCCCTGGACGATAACGGCACGAGGCCGACTCGCCAGGGGCAGTCGTGGCGGACGATTTACCACCAGGGACACGCCCAGACGCGTCCCCACGACTAAGCCACGCCGCAGCGGGCCCGACGCGGCCGCGACCCGACCGAGACTAAGATCCGAAAGAGAAATAATTAACGAGCTCCTCTTCTTAATTAAGGACGAAACTTAATTAAGAAGAGGGGCCTCACAGGCCCCTACCAGAAGCTAATACAGGACTAAAGGCATATAAAGAGGTAAAGGTTTTCCTCTAGGGACTCTAGTTTTTCCTTTACCTATAAATAGTAGTAGGACTAGATAGGTATATAAGTCTAATTAGTATAATTTAATAATAATAATAAAAGGTATTTAACTTTATTATTTATTATAAAAGAGTAAGTTATTTATAATTTTTTAAGAATATCTTAATTAATACTTTAATAAAAATATAAAATAAAACTAAAGTCTAATAAACTAATATAAAGTTATTTTAAAGTCTAGTACCTCTTTAAGTTATTAAGATATATTTTCTAAAGGCTATTGTAAATATAAAAATTAATATTTTTATAAGTTATTATATATATATTATTTATATTTTATTAATAATATATAAGTACTATTTAAAGAAATAAGCTTTTATAAGTAAAAAGTTAAGATATATTTATTATTAATAGCTAGGCTTTATTTTTAATCTCTTTTTTATTTCTTATTTAATTATTTTAAAAGATTACTGTTTAAAAAGTAATATTAGTTACCTTATAAGATATCTTAAGGTATATTATATATATTATTTACTTAAAGTATTATTAATATATTAATAATAACTTAAAAATATACTTAGTATAATAGTATAACTATTTATAAAAGAACTTATACTTTAATTTTAAATTTTATAAGTTTAAATTAAATTAAAAAAAAAAAGTTAAAGTTAAGTATATAAGATTAAAAAAAGCTTAATTAAAATCTCTTAAGAACTAAAAAATAAATAATATATAATAATTTTTCTTTTTATCTTATATTTAAAAGTCTTAATAAAGTCTTTAAGGTATATTATTAATAAAAGAATATAAAATATAATTTTATATTTACTTATTATAATATATATATAAAATATATAAAATAAAATATATATTATTTTTTAAGTTTAAGATAATAAATAGATAATATTTAAAGAATTTAAATATAATTTTATATATATTATAATATATATATATTATTCTTATTATTTAAAATCTAGAATAAAATATATAAAATAAATTATATATTTATTTTAAGTATATGATAATAGAGGAATAGTATTTAAAGAATTTAAATATAATTTTTTATATATTATTATATATATATTATCCTTTTTTTTAAAAATATAACTATAAATTATATAAGATAAATTATATATTTCTTTTAAATATAAAGTAATAGAAGAATACTAACTAAATTATTTAATATAATTTTTATATACTTTATACTATTTATAATAAACATTATAAAATATATATAAAATTATATTAAATATATTATAAAATATTATAAGGTCTTATAAGTATAAACTACTTATAGAATTTAAATATAATTTTATATATATTTTATAATATATATTATAAAAGGTTATAAGTATATAATACTTAAAGAATTTAAATATAATTTTATATATATTTTATAATATATATTATAAAAGATTCTAACTATATTATTAATATAAACTACTTAAAGAATTTTAATATAATTTTATATATATTCTATAATATTTATAGTAAATATTATAAAATATTATAAAACTATATTATTAAAATTAATATAATAATATATTATATAAGTTAAAGTACTATATTATTTTATTTATAACTATTTTATAAAACTTTATAAAAAATTATATAAAAAAAGCTAATTAAAGAATTTATAATATAACTATAATATATTACTAATTTAATTCCTTAATTACTTTTATAGCTTTTTTTAATCTAATAATGCTAAACCTTATATTTAATATCCTTAAAAAACTTATAAAGAAAATATTCTAATAATAAGTTAATAATATATTAATAATATATTAAATAAAACTTACTAATATTACTCTTTTAATATATTTAATAATCTATACTAGCTTAAATAACTATATTTTTAGTTTTAACTTAATTAATATTACTAGTTTAATTAGATATTAGTAATATATTAATAATATATTATTAAGAATTTATTTAAGTTATTAAAAATTTAATTTAATTAAGATTAAAAAACTAAATTTCTTAATTTTTTTTTATTCTTTTTATTCTTCTTTTTTACTTTCTTTTTCCACTTTTATTACCTTTTTTTTAACTTTATAATATATTAATAATATATTTATAATATATTACTAATATATTATAAATAAACTTATTATATTTATTTTAAACTTTATTAAAGTATTAAAAAAATCTAATACTTTATTTTTAATAAAAAATATAGTTTTTTAATAATAATTTATTATAATATTAATATAATACTAATAATTAATTAATAATAATTTATTAATTAAATCTTAAAACTCTTATATAAAAATAAAATTAATATATATTTTATTTATTTTAAATTAATAAATATTTTAATATAATTTTAAAGATTATTTAATAATTAAATATTCTTTTATAATATATTAATATTATTTTATTAAAATATTATATATAATTTATTAAAATATAAAGTTTATTTTTTTTATAAATAATATAATAAAAAACTTTATTAATAAATATTTAAATAATATTATTTTATTTTTTATTAATAAATAAATAAGTTATTTAAAAAATATTATTTATAAATTATTAAAATATAATAAAATTAAATTACTTTTTATTATCTTTTTATTTTATATTTAATATAAACTTTATTTAATTAATAAATAAAAATATTATAATATAATATAATAAATTTAAATTATTTTTATAATATTTAAATAATATTTTAATAATTTAATATAATATTATAGTATTATTAATAAATTTATTAAGTTTAAAAAAGAAAAAAGAAAGAAAAAAAATAAAAAATAGATTATAAAGAAAAAACCTAAGCTAAGTATAGGTCTAGGCTTTTTATAGTTTTACTATTCTCTATACTTAGCTAAGCACTCCTCCTTAACCTCGCTTGATTTATACCTACGTAGTAAGGGGCTAGCTAAGCTACTAGGGCTGCTATTATAATTGCGAGTTCTGTCAGAGGAGAAGCCCTGCAAGCTATGCCAAGCCATGCCAATACAGTACACCCCGAAGTTGCCATTGTATTTATTTGTATTTTAATCTTTAACGCCGGGACATCCCTAACTTAGGGCAAAGGGCGCCTGTAGGGGCTAAAAAAAAAGCCCATCTAGCAGGAATCAGATGGCTCTCGCTGGTTCATCGTGAGGCTCGTATAGACCATCCCAGGGGTCCTAAGCCAAGACCAAGGAGTTAGTATCCGAGGTCAATCTTCGCGAAGGTGCCATCTAGGAGACATCCTCTGAGTGTAGATATAAAATAAGAAGCCCCCTTCCTAGCGCATTTGCCCTAGCCCTATCCCTTTAACTGCGGTAAGGGAGCTCTAAGGTCACGAGATCCATACACACCTCCTCTAAGGACTACTAGTACTTCTATTATAGCGTAATAAACTAATAAAACTATATACCTCTAGATTTACTTGAACGCTATTAGCTAAATCCCCTTGTCGGTGACCTCAGAGCTCCCTTACCGCAGTTAAAGGGATAATGCCTTACCGCCCCTGTGGTCTAACGCCTACACGCACGGAAAGGCTCCCTAAGGATAAGTAAAGGAGGGAAAACCTAGAAAAACCTCCTTTCTCTAAGAAGGTAAAAGTATTATACACATAGCTATGTAGATAGACCTCTATAAGACGGCGCCCATAGCTTCATTCTCGCGTAGCCTCTAAAGAGGTTATTAGCTAGTTATTTATAACAGGAAGGCGGACTCTCCTAAAATTCCTTCCTAGTAGATCCTTAACAGAGAGGCCCCTAAGGAGAGGCCTATTCTATTAGCCTACTAATAGTAGCTTTCTGCTAGTGTTAATGTAGGAGGAGAGTTGCCCGAAGTTGCCATGTGGCAGGGGGTTATACAGAGCAGGGCCTCATCGCAAGTAAGTGCAAGTCACTCAAATAAGCCAGCTCGAGAAGGAGCTGCACAGATGAACCACGCACGGGTACCTAGTACCATGACGGTGATGACGGCCTAAGTCGCTGGCGTTGTATCTTCTCTTCCCGTACAAAGGTACGTGCAGCAGCGGGTCTAAGCTCGGCTCTGAGTTCTGCCCTACAACCAATTTGACTCGGCATATTATCTCTACCCCAGTAGTCTGCCCTATTGTGGTTTGAAAATTCAACTGCTGGATAAGTCGACTCTGTTCCCACACCTCTCCTGCCTCTTATATCAACTGTCTCACAGCTTGATCTTAGCGTTGCTGACCTTTAACATCTAAACTACAACGACTATCTAAGTGCTGTGGTTATAAAAACGAATATTGACGAATCGTGAAAATGTCCGCTATATTAGTCTTATTCTATTAATTACTAGAATTACCTTTTTTAAAATAAAAGAAATATAAATATTAAGATTAGGTTTAAAAATAGGCCTAATAAGATTATCTTTAAATTTAATTCTTCTTAAAAATATAATAAGACTTTATATATTTCTTCTTATATTAATAGTATTTTCTTTTTTTTAGTCTTTTTAAGGTTAATTATATTTTCTTCTTTTATTTATTAAATATAATTTTATAATTAGCTTTAAATATTCTTAGTATTTTTTAAATATAATTTAGTTTTATATTTAATATTTATAAAAATTACTTTAACTATTTTTAATAACTAAATTTTATTTTTTTATTAATAGTTTTTTTAAATAATAATAATATTTTTATAAATATTTTTATATTATTAATAATTTCTTTATAAAAAATTATTATTTATTTTATTAAATAAATTTATAAAATATAATAGTTTTATTAAATTTAATATAAGTTATAATAAGTTAAAAAAGTCTTTTTATTTTAATAAAGTTTTTTTATATAATTATATAAACTTAAATAATTATTAATTTTTTAAAATATTAAAATATTAATAACTTATTTAAATATTTTTAAGTTTAAAAATATATTTTAAAATTAAATTTATAATTTATTTTTAATAAGTATATTTTTTATTTAAAATAATTATTATTATTTATTAAATCTTAAGACTATTTAGTTTAATATTTAAAATAATAATATAAACTAATAATTTATTAATCTTAATAAGCTTTTTATTTAAAATAATATTAATAATTAATAAAATTACTAAGTTTTATAAACTATAACTAATAAAACTATAAATAATAATAATATATTAATTTATTTTTCTTAATTATTTAAATTAATAAATAATTTATATAATTATATATATAATATATACTTATTATTATAAATAATAATATATATACTAGTATTAATATAATAATAATTCTATTAAATTTAGTAATCTTCTTTTTAATTTATTTATTTATTTATTTTATATATAATTATTAATTTACCTTAACTAGACCTATTATCTATCTAGTACTTCTTTAGCTTATATCTATAAGAAAAAACTAAGAACCTTAGAGGAAAAACCTATATAACTATAAAATACTATAATACTATATTAGCTTCTAGTAGGGGCTAGTAAGGCCCCTCTTCTTAATTATTAAGAAGGTAGGAAGGAAGTAAGGAAGGCGGGAGGCGGGTAGTCCTAAGGGGGGGGCGGCTAACCCGGAGTAACTTAACTAGTCTAGGTATAAGGCTAGGCCTAGATTATAGTAGCTTCTCCCTACACTTCTATAAGCTTCTATATCGCTGTGGGGTAGTATAAGGCACTTAGTATAAGGTATAAGGTAGTATAAGGAGCCTAGGCATAGATAAGTGTCCTAGGACTATACTAGTAATAGTATATTATACTATTACTTCTATCCCTCTTACTTCCTAGTATTAGAGGCCTTACCTTAGGCTAGAATTATCTAGAATTATTAGAATTATTAGAATTATAACTAAATATATATTTTATATATATTTATTATTATTCTCTTTTTCTTATATAATCTATAAATATTATATAAAGAAATATATTCTTAAATATAATAATCTTATTATAAGATTATACTAATTAAAGGACTAATTACTATTTAACTAATTTATTAACTATTTTTTCTTAACTAATTTATTTAATTTAACTAATCTAACTAATCTAGCTAATCTAGCTAATCTAGTTAATCTAGTTAATTTAGTTAGTAAGCTAAGAAGATAAATAGGCCTTAATTTCTTTTAAATTTAGCCTTCTTTTTCTTTTTTCTTTAGCTATTTTAACTATATATTTCCTCTTCCTCTTCCCTAACTATTTTTATATATCCTTAACCTATAATTAGGTTAATTCTATATAATAAAATATATAAAACTAACCTTTTAATAAAAAAGTCTATACCTCCTCTACTATTATATAATAAATAACCCTAATTCCCTATTACTTTTACTTAGCTCTTAAGGCTAAGCTACTTCTTAGTCTCTAATTTATAACTATAATAATTATTATAATAAGTTTATTCTTATCTTATTATAGTCTTATTATATTTTCTAACTAGTCTTAGCCTACTACTCCCTAACCTAGCTATAATAAAACTACTATTCCCTTAAGTAATAACCTTACTATATCTTATATAAAGTATATAAAGCTTCTTTATAATATACCTTAAGTAGTCTTATATAAGCTTTACCTTAGTTATATAAATACCTCTAGTAATATAACTTATTATAACTAATAAACTAATAAGTCTAAAGTCTTTTCTTAGTTTTATTATATATTAACTTTAATAATTAATACTTATTTTTATATTATATATATTAAAATAAAGTAATATTACCTTATTATAAGTTTATTTAGATTTTATTATAAGTTAAATATTAATTATTTATAAATTATATTAACTATAGTCTTTATTATTATTATCTTTTAATAATAATACTTTAATAATACTAGGCTTAATTTAAATATAATATATATTTATATTAACTTTTAATACCTTAACTAAAAAGTATATTATATTTATTTTAAAACTAATAAGAGTTTTATTAAAAAAAGCTAAGACTAAACTTACTTTATAAATAATATAAACTTATTAACTATTACTATTAATACCCTTATTATACTTACTATTTTTATTTTATTTAATAATAATATTACTCTTATTATAGCTTTATTTAAAGACTTATTCCTCTTAAATAGGTTTATACTTATAAACCTCTTATTAAAGGCTTATATTTAGTTATATTTATTATAACTTATTATTAATACCCTAATAATCTTAAACTAAAACTAAGCTAAGGGGGGTAAAGAAGGGGGGGCTAAGGGAGGAGAGAGTAGGGGAATAGTAGCTTAGGCCTATAATTACTAAGGGCTTAGGCTAAGCCTATTATAAAAGAAAATTTATTTATATTTAAGTATACTTTTAAATAAATTTAACTAAACTTATTAAGAATATATTATAAGACTATTTAAATTATATTTAAATACTATTAATAATATTATTTATTTTATTTTAGTATTTTATTATATTTCTTTTATAATACTTTTATTTTATATTTAGTTTATTTTTAACTTATATATAAATTAATTATTTAAAGTTATATAACTATTTTATTATTTTCTTATTTTATACTAAATAATCTAATATAAAAATAATATTATATTTATTTTATAATATTAATATTATAAAGCTATTTTAGTTTTTTACTTATAAATAATAAAATAATATATAATAAATATTCTTAGGACTTTATTAGTATTAGTATTCTCTTAAGTTAAACCTAAAGACTTTTTACTTATAAAGAAAAGTATTAAGTTTTATTTTACTTATTTAAAGCTAAATAATAATAAAGTTAATATACTAAGGAGATATAAAGACTAGTATTACTTTTCTCTTATATTAAAGTTATAATAGCTTATAAACTAAAAAAAAAGTAAAGTATTTTACTTTTTTTTAGTTTTTTATTTTTTTATATTTTTATATTATTTATTACCTTTATATTATTTATTAGTCTAATATATAATAATCTTTTTATAGTCTCTTATTAATAGCTTTTAATAGGTTAGTATAAAGGTCTTATAATAAAAGTATTACCCTTCTCCTTCTTCTATTACTATAATAAGTAATAAGGATAAAGGAAGTTATTTAAGTAAATATATAATAAAGCTTAACTATAACTTTATTAACCTCTTATTATAAGAAAATCTAGTTTTTTTATATTATTAGGTATAAGTTAAGTAAGAGAACCTTAAGTTTAGTCTTAATATAGTATATTAGGGTAATTTTAAATACCCTTCTTATTATATAAAAGTACTTTATTTAAATTTTATAAAGAGAGTAACTAAAACTTTAGATAGTTTTATTTAAAAGCTAATATTATATTATTACTCTAAAGGTTATAATTAAGTAAATATTTTAAAAATAAAGATTATAAGCTTTTTTAATTTTTAAGCCTTATAACTTTCTTATAATTCTTTAAAGGGCTTATAATATAGTCTATATCTTTATTAATATTACTTTAACTTATTTCCCTTATCTTAGTTTATTTAATAAGACTATTCTTAATAAATAAGTATAAATTACTAGCTAAACTATATTTTTCTTAAGCTAGATTAGGCTTAGATTTATAGTATAGTTATAATAAAAAAATAATAACTTAAATTTTAAGACTAAAAAACTAAAATAATAAAAATATATTTATTTTTTATAAATCTTTTATATAAACTCTAATTATATTTTTATTTTATTATAGTTTTTACTTATTAATAAGAGGTTAATATTATTTATAAATTTAATTATATATAGCTTTAGTATTACTCTAAAGGTCTTATAAAGAGATAAAGTAAATTAAATAAAGAAGATTAGTAATAATAGTAACTCCTAAGGTATACCTTTTTAGATAGCTTACTTTATAATTAGCTTATTATTAATATAAAGCTTATTTACTTTTTTACTTAAAAAAGACTATAATAGTTATAATATTTTATCTAAATATCTTAAATACTTAAGTTCTTTTATTAAAAGCTTATAATTAATATTATTAAAGATACTAGCTATATTTAGCTATAAAAGTAATATTATACTATTATAAAATTATATTATCTTAACTAACTTAACTATTAAGGTAATTATTATTTTAATTAATCTTTACCTTTAATTCCTTATTTAGCTTTTAAATAAAAAATAGTATTCTTTTATTATAAATATAATATAAATAATTAGTATTTTTTTAAATAACTTATTTATTATATTTAAAAGTATAATTAGCCTTTAGCCTTTAACTATATATAGTTTATTTAATATCTTTTTTAACTTTTAGACTATTATTATAATTCTAACCTAATATTATTATAAGAAATAGTTAATCTCTAAGAAAGTATTATATAATATTACTAATACCTTAAAAAATAAAGGGCCTAGTACTCTTAAGAGGTTCTATAGAATCCTATTTAAGCTTAAGGTATTTTATATTATATAGCTTTATAGTATTATTTTTACCTCTTACTTTATAATTAGTAATAGAATTTTAGCTATATCTTAAATTACTAAAAAAGGGTTATTTAAGATTATATATAGCTTTATAAAGTCTTAAAATAGTATTATTATAAGGTTTATTATTATTAGCTTTAAGAAGAACTTTTATATTAAGACTTTTACCTTCTCCTCTTAAGTCTTAGTAAATATATCTTAAGCTAGTTAAGCTAGCTTTAGGATTATATTAGCTCTATATTTAGTAATATACCTTTTTACTTACTTATATTACTTTTATAGCTTTAAGGTCTTTTATAAGGTATTAAGGTAAGTTCTTTATAATATCCTTTATACCTTAGCTAAAGCCTAAGCTTAGTATATTCTTACTTTTTTTATAATATTCTAGTTAACTTAAAAACTAGTTCTTAATATATATTATTACTTTTTTTTAGTATTTATAACTATTACTTATACCTTATTAGTCTATTAGAGTAACTATTAGTCTTATACTAGGCTTATAATAAAAACTACCCTCCTAGTAATTTCCTTTAGTATTTTTATTAACTAACTATATACCTCTTTTACCTTAAATAGATTACTTAACTAGAGAGTAGTCTTAGTAAAAAGCTAGGCTATAGCCTTTACTTTTATAATTAACTTATTTACTTTACCCTATTTCCTAATAAGTATACTAGTACTAAGGGTATATATAGTTAATTTAGAGTATTACTATTTATATAGAGCTATTTTACTATTTATATAGAGTTATATATAGACTAATATATTTTTAAAGGTACCTTACTTTATAAGTAAATTATATATAAATTAAAAGTATCTTTTAAAATAGTACTATCTCTATTATAGCCCTCCTTAATATAACCCCTCCTTACTACTACTACCTCTTATAGAGGCTCTTAATACTCGCTAATTCGCTTAAAAAACGTATTTTCACTATTTTTAATAATTATATATATATTAGAGCTAGAATAATAAAAAATCTAGCTATTTTAGTAATCCTATTTAGGTATATAATATTATATATATATATATACTAAAAGAGAGGTACTATACTAGTATAGGTAAAATGTAGGATATATAACTCCGCGTAAATAGTAAAATAGCTCCGCACGAATAGTAATACTCTTAATTTAAGGAGCTAAGGGGTATAGTTAAATCTAATAAGATCCTAGTCTAGGGTTATATATCTTCCTTTTAAAGCTAGATTTACTTATAAGAGGTCTAAAGTACTTATATACTAGTTATATTAAAACTAAATAGTAGTACCTTAAGGGGTTACTAAAATAGTCCTAAGCTATATTATAGTCTTTATTATTTTATTTACTTATATTAACTTCTAATTATATAAATCTTAGTCTAAGTAATAAAGGTTAAAGTCTTTTATTATTATATATAAAAACTTTATAATTAAAGATATATTATTAAAGAGGCGTCTTAAGTCTATTTTAAGCTTTATATAAATATTTATAATATTAAGGGGCTTTTTTAAGAACTAAATATAATATATATTTTTATTTATAATTACTTTTTATTTTACTTTATTAATTCTTTTATATATATAAGTTATTACTTACTCTCCTCCTTAGAGGTACTAATATAATATTATAATAAAAATAGAGGGGGGGCCTTTAGATAAAACTTTTTAAATAATAATAATATCTAGACTATCTTTTTAATAAATAATTAGCCTAATATTATTATTATCTTTATAAGTATTTTATAAAAAAATCTTTATTTATTTATCTAAATAAAGCTAGGTTAATTATCTCTATATCTTAAAGTATACTTAGAGTTTAGCTAGTTATTAGTAAAATAGAGGATAGAGGAGGTATTCCCTAGCCCTCTATTAGATTAGTCTTAGTAATAACTAGCCTTTAGAATAGCTTAAGTATAGGTTTAGGTCTTTATAATATCTTTATTAGAGTTAAGGGCTCTAATACTATAACCTAAGTACTATTAAAGTTTAGTATATTTATTTAAGTTAAGTAAGGGTATTAGGTTAATATTAGGTTAGGCCTAGCTAGTTACCTTCTCTACTATTATATACTTTTAGCCCTCTTTAAGGGGAAGGATACCCTGAGGGATCTTAAAGCCCTAGTATCTAAAGTCCTTTAGCTTTTAAACTTAGTAAGTCTAAAAAAATATACCTCTTAGGCTTACCTCTAGTATTATTATATAACTAAATAGTCTTAAAACTATACTAAATACTTACTTTTATAGTTAAAATATTATTCTCTTTAATAGTCTTTTTTTATTAAGTATATCTTATTTATACTATAAACTTAATATATATACTAATTATATCTCTTTTTATTTTAATAATATCTTCTTATATATTTATATTAATAATATTAAAAATATTATAAGGGCTATATTATTTTTAAAAAAGGTTTATATTAAAAAACTTATAAGTTAAAAAATATTTTTCTTTTATATAATTAGTTTATTATTTTTATATTATAAGTTCTAATAATTAAAAAAGTCTTTATTTTAGTTTTAATATAAAAATAATATATTTTAATTATAATAATATTTACTTTATTAAAAGTTAATAATATTATAATTAAATTAATAATATTTTAAGGGATTTTACTTTATAAGATTACTTTAATAATTATTAAGTAAGTCTTATAAGCTAAGGTTATTATTAGTCTAAAAATAGCCTTAACTTAATATTTATCTTATATATATTTCTTTATACTTTAATAAAAGAATAAAATTATATTTTTAAAAAGAAGGTATTAAAATATTATAATAATATTAGCTTATATAACCTTATTAATTATACTTCTTATCTCTTATAAAGAGTAGTTTTTTACTTTTTATAAATAATTTTATATTTTAATAGTTAACTCCCTCTTATACTTAGCTAAGACTAGTATAGTCTTAAATACTACCTAGCCTTAAGTTATAATTACTTTAGTATATAATCTTATTTAAATAAGCTAAGTCTAAGGCTTTTTTTAACTTTACTAAAGTATTTATTTAACTATTTCTTTAATAATAATTTAAACTATTTTTTATATAACTAAAAGACTATTTAAGGCTATTTTAGCCTTTATATAAGTTTATATTTATAAATATTATTATTATAATTTTTTTAGTTTATTTTTATATTTATTTTTAATTAAAAAGAAAAGCTTATTAATTAATTCTTTTTTTATTAATATTTATTATTAGGTTATTTTTATATTAAATATATTATAATATATCTTTATTAAAAAGATATATTAAAGTACCTCTTTAATAAAGATTTAGTTATTATAATTACTTTTACTATTATAGTTTTAAGTTATTATTATTATAAGATAATTTTAAATATTATTTAATATAAAATAAGTTCTTTTTTAATTTTATTATTAATTTAAGTATAATATAATTATATATTATTCTTAGGTTATAAAAATATAATTTATTTTATATAAAGGATTTTACTAGTTTCTATAATCTTCTTTTTATTTAGATTAGTAATTCTCTTTTTAATTAAATTAGTAATATTTTTTTTAACTAGTTTATTAACTTATTTTAAATAAATAATTCTATTAACTTTAGTAATTTTCTTCTAAACTAGTTTATAGACTTATTTTATATAGATAATTCTATTATCTTATATAATTTTCTTTTAGTTAATTTATTAACTTATTTTATATAAATAATTATAAAAATAATAAAAAAGCTTTAAAAAAGTAATTATTAATAAAAATAAAAAAAACTAATAAAAATAATAATAAAAAAGATATTAATAATAAGAAAAGAAATAATATTAATATTAATAATAATAAAAAGTTAAAAAAAGATAATAAAAATATAAATAATTAAAAAAATAATAATTATAATAACTTAAATAATAAAAATAATAAAAGAATATTAAATAATAAAAAAAATATTTTATTAAATATTTTAAATAATAATAAATACTTAACTAAAAGTAAGAAAATAATTATATTTAAAAAAACTAATTATAAAAATTATATTATTTTTAATAAAAAATATTTAATTTTTAATAATATTTATATTAAAAAATACTTTTTTATTTTAAATTAATATTTTTTATTATTAAATATTTATAATATAAAATATAAATTAACTATTTTAAAGTTTATAATTAAAATTATTTATTTATAAATTTATTTTATTAAATTAAAATTAAAATTATTAAATCTTTTAAAAATAAAAAAATAAAAAAAATAAAAAAATA
>JAAHCF010000585.1:0-24483 GCA_038367545.1 Beauveria asiatica | reverse complement strand
CCCCCCACCAGAGCAAGAAAGGCCTAAATATGCAAAAAAGTCAAAATGTAAATGTAAAAAAAAAAAAAAAAAAAAAGAAGAAAAAAGAAGAAAGGCCATGTTTCATCAAGACTAGGTTAGTAAATCAACCGCAGCTGCCAAGTCGGCTCAAACTATGGTGGCGACGGCGGAGGCGTCTGCCAGTGCGGAATGTGTGGCGGCGACGGCGGCGGCGGCATATGTGGCATTGGTGGTGGTTTATTATTAGACGACGACGAAAACTGCGGCGGTGGCGGAGGCGGGGCCGGCGGTCCCTTGAAAGATGGCCCTGGTCCCCTTGCTGGCGCGGGCGGCGCCGGAAACTGCGGCGATGGCGGGGTGTGTCCGTGCCGCGAACGCGCAGGGGGGCCCTTGCGGCGATCTGCGCGGTGCCGGGCGTCCCCCCCCTTAGGCGGCCGATCGAAACCCGGCACGCGCTTCATGACGGGGTCGTCGTCGCCGGGCAGGGTGACGCGAACGAGGGAGTAAAAGTGGTTGAGGACGTCGGGGTAGCGCTCGACGGCGAGGGCCCAGGCGCGGTCAATGTTGCGGCGGTACTCTGCGCGGGCGCGGGCGACGTGGACATTGATGTTGTTGTTGTTGTTGTTGTTGTTGTTGTTGTTGTTGTTGGTGGTGGTGGTGCTGGAGCCAGAGCCGGAGCCGGAGCCGGGGCTGGAAGGGCCGGGGCTGGAGCCGGGGCTGGAAGGGCCGGAGCGCGCTAGGCAGGTGGCCTTGATGGTGTCGAGGTGCAGGGCGTAGGCGTCCTTGCAGGGCTCGGAGAGGGTGTGGAAGTAGCCGAGGATGTAGTCGCGGGCGTTGCGACGGACCCAGGAGCGGACATTGTGCATGGTTGGTGGGAAATATAAATGTTCAGCTTGGGAGAGGGCGATTTCGAGGGCGTGAGCCTCGCAGCCGCATAGTTGACTGGCGGGGGCTTGACAGACGGCGCAGGCTGGGTCGACTTTTGCGGTGCCAGAGCCGGCAGAGCCCATCATGGCTGTGTAATGTTGTATAAACCGTCTTCTTCTTTTCTGCACCTCTTTGGTGTATTTTTTTTTTTTTTTTCACTTCTTTTTTTACTATTCTCGCAACCGTAGAATGTTCCAAGTTTCGCGTAATTCAGGGTCTCGCGGTCCACGGCCGCGCTCGTGGCAAAGCTGGCTTTAAAGCGAAACAGTTTAGGCACAAATCTTGATCATATGGCCTTGGTTTTTTTCTTCCCGAACAGAGGTACACTTGTTGAACGCTACAAGTGCGGCCGAGTTCCCTTTCTTGAGAGAGAGAGAGAGAGAGAGAGAGCCGCTTGACGCCTTGTGCAACGACGGCGGGAACGACAGCCCGCGGTCAAGGCAGACCGTGGTGTTGCGCGGAAAAGAAGCAAGAGAAAAGAGATATGACAAGATGGATGCTGCGCAAAATACAGCTTTAAAAAAACGCAATGAAAAGGCTAGGCTCGATGGCGAGGGTAACCCGAGCATTATATAAACGTCAGCCAAAACAAGCAATGGAACAACGTGGTATTATGTATATCATTTCAGCGTATCGCTGTCTGGGGAGACGCCGAATGGGGTCTAGACTGCGAGCATGCAGGGGACAGGCTGCAGCTGTGAATAAAAGGATTCCATGAAACTATCGAGTGAAGCATCAAGGTCTACAAAGGATGCAAAGAATGCAAAGAATGCAAAGCGGCAGTGATGAGGTGGAGGCGGATGCAAAGTGTAGCACACAAGGTCGCGCGCGCACCACCAGCAGACGGGCAAGTAGAAAGTAAATAGACGGACAGGCAGGTACGAGGTAACCGTGGCACAGGCGACACGCTTTGACAGGCGGACATTATTTACTTATTTCATGTGCGTGTGGCCGTGAAGCGAGTACCGGGAGTGAAAGTGTAGATGTGATGAACAGTCACTGAATGAATCATGGATGAGATCAAACAAACTAGGTCTGAAGCGACAAAGGCCATTCTGGGAACAGCCTGCAGTTACTATGCGTCCCTCAACTAGGACGTGAAGGGGAGGGGGGGACGACAAAATGATATAATAGGTCAATGCTTCATGATGGCAGGCAGGGTCGGAGAGGTGAGCTCGAGGACAGCTGACTTGCCAGTGCAGAAATGGTCCACTGGGAAAGAAGAAGGATGCCTTCCCGGCGGTGACACAGAGTGAATGAGCGCCAGAAACATCTTCTTTGAGTTGATGTGATTTATTATTTAATAATTATTATTAGTGAATCGGGGAGAGAGTGACACAGAGATGCCCCTGCTGGCGCGTAAATGGGCTTGAACCTAGGTAGTTTCAAGCTATCGCGATGCTGAGGATAACTTGCAAGAAGCAAGGTAAAGTAGAGCTGTAGAATCGAAACCGCACATCTGGGTGCATGAACTGTTCGTCGCGAATGTCTCTCAATCATGTTGTGTAACGAAATGGCAGACCGAAATGACATCAGGTAACGCAGGGACAGCAGTAACTGACAGCCTACAAAGGCCTATCACAGCAGTCTTTGGCACAAAAACCTGCTGTTGCGTGCCACAACAGTCTTTAGCAGTCTTCAGCAGTCTTCAGCAGTCTTCAGCAGTCTTTAGCGCCAAACACTGCTGTAAATGGCCACCAACAGCATGCCAGCCCCACCGAGACTACTTGCGTTGATCTCGCTAACCTGATTGGACATGCATCAACCAAAAAAAAAAAAGACGAGACAAACGGGACCTTTGATTGCATCACAAAGTTACGGTACAGCTTCTGCTTCAGTCGACCTTCACCGCGGCCACCAAACCCGCACATGCCAAAACACCAAGGAGCGACAATCTACCCATTTGCCCGCAGCTTCAACTGACTGCCGCACTGCTTTAATGGCTGCCGTCATCGCTCGCCGTCGCCCGCCCGCTGGCTCTGCCATGCTGACGGCCGCCACTCTCGTCCCCTTTCTCTACCCGACTCTTGCTCTTGCCACGCCTCGCTGCCCTGCCCTACGCTTTTCGACTCTGAAAACGACATCATATCCGGCGTCACCCTCCTCTTGTCGCGCCACGCCCGTCCAACACGACTGCTCATCATCACGCCGCTACGTCACCACCACCACCAGTGACACAACAGCCACCCTCAACGACCTCCCCGAATCCCGCCTCAACCCCGCCCCCGACGACTACGCCGCCTCCAGCTTCACCGACAATGCCGAAATCACCATTTACGCCGGTCGTGGCGGCAACGGCTGCGTGTCCTTCCTCCGCGAGGCCTACCTACCCGACGGCCCGCCCAATGGCGGCGACGGCGGCGCTGGCGGCAACGTCTACATCCAGGCCGCCCACGGCCAGACGTCTCTGCACAAGGTCGCCCGCCGCCGCTTCATCCGCGCCGGCCACGGCCAGAGCGGCCAAGGCAGTTCCAAGGGCGGCGTCCGCGGTGACGACGTCATCATCACTGTCCCTGTCGGCACCATTGTCCGCGAGCTCGAGCGCCAAGACCCGGTCGCTGACGAAGGCGTTCGCGTCCGCGCCTACCAGCAGGTCATGAAGGCCCGGCGCCGCGCCGTCCACGAGCTTGAGACGCGGATACTGCAGCAGAGAAAGATGGAAAAGCATGGCGGGCAGGCCAAGACGAAGAATAACAAGGCAAAGGCCGAGGAAGACGAGGACGAGGCGACGCTGGGTTTGAAAGGGTTGCGTGAGGTCGCGGGCGTAGAAAGACACGGGCAGCTCGCGCAGCAGCTGCAGCAAGAGGCTGGCGAGATAGAGGAGGACGAGCCTCCTGAAGACCCCCAGCGCGACAAGTGGCTGCTCTACCCGGGCATGTCCAAGACGGACATGAAGGCCGCCGAATTCCCGCCGCTCCCGCGCCGCACGCGTCTTCTCCAGCAACCCCCCGGTCCCATCTACCTCGACCTCTCGCGGCCCACGCCGCGGCCCATCCTGCTCGCCGCCGGCGGCATCGGCGGCCTCGGCAACTCGCACTTCATCTCGCGCTCCCACCGCCGCCCGCTCTTCGCCACAAAGGGCGAAGCCGCCCCGACGCTGCGCGTCTCGCTCGAGCTCAAGCTGCTCGCCGACGTTGGCCTCGTCGGGCTGCCCAACGCCGGCAAGAGCACGCTGCTGCGCGCCCTGACGAATAGCCGCGCGCGCGTCGGCAACTGGGCGTTTACGACGCTCGTGCCAAACATTGGCACCGTGGTGCTGGACAAGTACGAGGGCAGACAACGCTGGGCGCTGCGCCGGCCGCGGCACAGCACCGAGGAAACCAAGGTCGGAACTGATAACGACGCGGATGGGTACTTGAACGAGGAAGAGGCGTGCACGAGGTTCACGGTAGCGGACATTCCCGGGCTCATTGAAGGCGCCCATCTCGACCGGGGCCTCGGTATCGCGTTTCTGCGACACGTTGAGCGCGCCGGCGTCTTGGCCTTTGTCGTCGACCTATCCGCGGGCGACGCCGTCGCCGCTCTCAAAGCGCTGTGGCGCGAAGTCGCTCTCTACGCGACCATGCGCGACGAGGAGGAGCGCGTGCGCGCCGCCACCATCCCCGACGCCGACGAGGCCGAGGATCCCTTTCACAGCGGCACCGTCAACCTCATGATGCCGCCCCAGGAGCGCGTCATGCACGCGTCCACCACGACGCCCACCATGCACACCGCCGGCAAGCCGTGGTTCGTCGTCGCCACAAAGGCGGACCAGCCCGACACGCAGCACAACTTTGCGGCGCTGAAGCGCTATCTCGAGTCGGTGACGAGCGGCGCCGAGCCGCATCCCAGCGGCGTAGTCGACGGCGCCTGGGTCAAGGACTGCGCTGCGATTCCGGTCAGCGCCATTCACGGGCAGGGCGTGCAGCGCATCGTGCATTGGACGGTTGGCCTGCTCAACCAGGAGTAGGATGGATGCCTTTATCAGGCGTATTTGATCTTTGTAGATATTTTTAGAGGTGGAAGCATGGAAGAGAATGAGGCGCGTTGCGGTACATGACATGTAGTTATCGTGTATCATATTTGTAAAACATTTTTGTACATTGGCAATTTCTATACTGATAGAATAGATGATTTATTGTGTGTTTGTCACATGCATGCAAACATGTATACCAATTTTACGGAACCGATTCGTGTTCTTGATCATTTGTGTAGTAGCCAACAGACATGTTTTGTTTACCCATCATCTCTCGACTATACATCCAGTCGGTCATGCAACAAAAAGAATTCTTGAAAATCTACACTTTTTATACAAGAGCAAAACTCCATTGAAATCCTCACAACATGACTACCGATTTTTGTCCTTTCCTTGATTCTTTCCTTTCCTCCTTTCCTCCTTCCCTCATCCCTTCGTTCTTCATTCCACCATTTCATCCGAGCCATGGTTGAATCGACCAAATGGCAGACTTTGAGCCCTCCTCCGTCTTCTATTCAGGACTAGGTAGGTCCTCCACGTCCTCATTCTCCAGCGTCTGATGCACCTCCACCTCCCCATCACCACCTTGCTCCTCCTCCTCCTCCTCCTTCTTTTGTTGCTCCGCCGCCTCCTTCTTGGCCACCTCTGCCTTTTGCTGCAGCTGCTGCGCAATGTTGATCAGCGGCGTCGTGTCGTTGAAGATGCGCAGCAGCATCGCCGCGCGGTCCTCTTTCGGCAGCATCAGGTTCAGCGAGTGGATGCTCTTCCAGAGCGGCAGCGCCATGGCCTCGCTAAAGTCCGGGTCCGTCCCGTCGGGCTCGATGCGCAGCACGCAGCAGCCCATGCCCACGTCGCGCACCCGCGGGCCAATCTCGTCGAATCGCTGCCAGGCGCCGTCGCTAATCTTGGGAAACATTTCAATGAGCAGCTTGCGCAGCGTCTCCTTGCTGGTCAGCCGCACCACGCGCGGCTCTCCCACGTAGCCCTGCAGGATAGGCATGCCCTCGGACTGGATTCGCCACCGGCACACCTCGGCCGACGGCGCGTCCTGCTTCATAAACATGCGCACACCGCCGTGTATAACCTTGATGCCGCGGCCCTCGTTCTCCGTTAGGATGTCGCGCGTCAGTGCCGTTGTGTAGTAGATGGCCTTGGCCGGCTCGCCCATCTCGTTGCGCACCATGTAGCGGTTAGTCGGGAAGCGCGGCGACAGCTTGTAGAATTCGATAATGTTTTGAATAGTCGCGTGAGAAGGGTCTAGGTACTTGAAGGGCTCCTCGATGGGGCCTTGCTTCTTCTGTTGCTTGTGAGTAGGGTCTGGTTTGGGAGCAGCGGGCGTGGCAGCGGCAGACGAGTCGCCTTCTGTCTTGGCTTTCTTGTTGGCAGCTTCGGCTTCAGCTGGTTCCTCCTCCAGCGCGCGCTTGTTGGAGGTGCCGTTTGCGTCTTCCATCTTGACATCCTCGGCGGCGGGCTCGGCTGTCGTCTCAGCAGCGGGTTCAGTTTGGACAGGCTTCTCGGCTTCAGGTGCGGAATCCGTCTGAGCAGGCTCCTCAGTCTCATTAACAGGAGATTTGTCGTCACCGTTGGCGGCTGTCGCGGCGACCTTGCGTACATTTTCGTTCTTGGCCTTGAAGTCAGACTTCTTCTCGAGAACCGTGATGAAGAAGCCACCAGTATCTTGCAGGTGAGAGTAAACTCTCATGCAACGCTCCAGAGGCAGACCGTAGGCGTCGGAACCCTCGCGCTTGGGAAACATGGACTGGGAGACCCGACCAGGAATGACACCCTCGTTGTTCTCCTTGGCGAATTCTTCCACTTCCTCCCAAGAGCTCCAGATGCGGTTGCCCTTGTCCATAATCTTCCACTCCTTCATACCAGGAACGCGCTTGAGGCGAGGGAGTTGGTCGCTGCAATCGATAATCTCAACGCTATCAGGGCCGCCGCATCGTTCAATAGCAGACGCAATGACTGATTCGTTCTCGACAGGGTTCATGCTGCAGGTGGAGTATACGACGCGGCCACCAACCTTGAGGAGCTGGAGCGCGCGTACGAGTATGCGAATCTGGGTAGCGTGCAAACCCAGAGCACTACCCGGCTGCCAGTCCTTCCACAAGTTGGCATTTTTGCGAAGCGTTCCGTCCCCAGAGCAAGGCACATCGGCGAGAATGCGATCAAACTTCAAGTAGTTGGGCTTGTTTGGTGTGTTTGGCGAAGGAGGTAGCTTGATTGAAGGGAACTGGGTGGCATCGTGATTCGTGACTAGGAGATTGGGCGAAGAAAGGCGCTTGAGCTGGTGGACAAGCATGTGGCCACGCTTGTAGTCGGCATCGTTGGCAATCAGCAGACCGGTGGCTCGGCCCTGGTCAGAAGGGTCGGCCTCAAGATCGGCCTCAACCTCCTCCTTGGTCTCGTCGCCCAGAACAAGGCCGTCTTGTTGCGCAAACTGGCGCAGAACCTTGCGGACGCGAGATTCCTCGCCGACGTGAATCATCTCCAGCAGCTGAGCCGACTTGCTCCCGGGCGCAGCGCACATGTCGAGAACCGTCATGCCGGGCTTGAGGTCCATGAGCATGGGGGGAATCATAGAGACAACCTCTTGACGGCTAATATTTCCGACGCTGGTCTCGGAAACGAGGAATTTTTGAAACGCGGCAAAGGGGGGAAACTTGCGAACGACATTCTTGGGAGTAGTCATCCACCAGGCGAGCTCGTCGGGGTACCAGGGAACAGGCATGGGCGGCTCGGCAGTTCGGCCATCCTGGTGCTCAATGTTGGTGATTTGAGGGATATATCTCGTTCGCAAGAGTCTTTTGACGGCCAGAGCGTGTCTATTCGGTCCGTGGTCAGTGAGGTAAAATGCGACAGCCTTTACGGCCTGGCGCAAAACTTGTTGCTCGTGCCAATGGATACATACCCCTTGGAGCCGCAGAAGCGGAAACTGTTGGGAAGTTCGCGTTTGAGAGCATCCCAAAACTGCTGCTTCTCCTCTTCAGGGAGCTGTAGCAGCGTATTGTAAAAGTTTTCGAGCTTCTCGTTTTCCTTCTTCAGAGGAGGGTAGTCACGCCAGGTGTTGCCGCCGCCCTGGCCACCGCGACCACCACCGCCGCCGCGACGATTCTTTCCCTAGATTAAATCGCAGACTGTTAGCCTGGTACCAATTGAGATGTGCTTGGCAATGCTGCTCACTCTAAACTTGCCCATTTCCGCTGGATGTGGTTGATGAAGGTTGGAAATGTCTTTGATTCGCGCTAAGAAAATTTCCAGACTGTAGCCCCGCGAGAGCACACAGCTCAGCAGGCGACTAGGTAGCTTTAGGTGCGCTGCGTGTGGGAGCATCAATCATTCCTAGTACCCACGCCGTACCGCTTCTTTTAACGCTCAGGACTCTGCCACGCTGGCAATTCTTTAAAACCCTCATCTCAAGTGTGGCCATGAAGTTTGTAAGCTGGACATGCCGCAGCCTTGATTTCACAAGATTTGGGTCCGTGATTCTGCATTGAATGACTTCTTGAGCATGTTCACCACTCGCTCATCATTGGAGGCAATATCAGGTTGCAGTAGCTCTGAGTATCGCTAGCAGAACCAAAAACAATCAAAGAAAAAGAATGGAGATTTCTTATACCTCGAATGTATGTCTATAGATGAGTAAAGTTGGACATTGCTGGAACTTGATAGTGCCGGCTAGGTATGCCCTAGTTGGGCTTTGGGATGACTCAGCACACGTTGTATACAGTATGCCTGACCACTCCAGCGTGGACTTTGATCCAGCCATTTTGCCGTCATTAAATGTGCAGCAACCATCCTTCCTAAAGATATTCTGTTGGGGGAACGGTGTATTCGTGACTATACATTTACGCCACCCGAACATGATATCTTTATCGCATGTATTAATTCCGCAGGTCGCATCGGTACTGCAATACAACATCCTTTTCAGCGAGCGTGGCGACAGCCTTCCCGAGCCCTTGCCCTCCCTAGAAACGATCGAGGATGCACCAATCATTAACAAACTTGTTTCAAGATGCATTGCTTGTGTCGGAACCTCTTACGTGGTTAAGTATGGCTATGGAGTGGAACCGCTCGAGGCAGAAAACATAAAATTTGTCCGCCGATATACAAATATACCTGTTCCACAGGTCTACGCCGTATATCAGCGCGCTTTCAAGGAAGGAGAACAGAAAACATACATCATCATGGAGAGGATTGCAGGCGAATCGCTCGATAAGCTGTGGGATGGATTCGATACCGCACAAAAAATGGGAATTATCCAACAACTCAAAGAGTCCTTTAATTCCTTACGTGATTTGCCTCATCGTGGATTCTTTGGCAGCCTAGACAAGACTAAATTGCGCGATTTTTTATTTGCCGCCGACGAACCTATGCCATCGATCGACGGGTCGTTCGACACAGAGGAGGCCTTAATTGATGGCTTAATGGAAAGATTTATAGCAGAAGACCGTGGCAGGTTACAGCACAAAGCCGCATATTACCGACATGTGCTGTTAGAAGTATTCAAAGGCAACGGGCGGCCTGTTTTTACCCATGCTGACTTGCAACTCAAGAATATCATGCTTCAGCCGGATGGATGCATTGCTATTCTTGACTGGGCAGCGTCGGGATGGTACCCGGTGTATTGGGAGTATGCCGTTGCTGTCTGCGCAAATAGGGGTTGGTTAAACGATTGGCATACACATATTGGTCTTTTTCTAGACGAATATCCTAATCATTTCGCCTGGATGAGTCGGCTGCGGATGGATAGATGGTACTAGTTTTCTACCCAAGTAACAATCGTTCACTCCGCTGGCTGCGTGAATTTTACGAAACCTGAGATGGATTTTACGCTAGCTCCCCCTATCACTCCGATGGCATGTTTACTTTGTAAGGCATGAGCAGTGAGCTTGCGTCCGCAAAGCTTACCGTTCTGCCAAGCGCCACCATAAAGACCATGGCGTCTCCATCGCGAAGGAAATAACGCGGGTGCTAGCCCCTGCGTCGGGAGGCGATTCATCAGAGTACGCGTTGGGCACCGCTGACACGTAAGGTCTCGCCGCCCGCTTTCCTGGTGAACCAGACCATGTAGCTCAACCCCTGGGTATGCGAAACTGGAGAGCAGCGAGTCCTGTTCCCACTACGCCACAGCGGCTAATGTGCCCATCATTTTGGACTGCATTTGGGAGTAGAGCTACTGCAGAGTCGGAGTGCGAATCGAACACACCATGCGCTGTCGTACGTCATTTTGGAGAGTTTTGTTTTTGAAGGGTGTAGTTTAAGGTGATTGTAGGTTCTTTTTCATGAGAAAAGATGCGAGGTGAAGGAGTCTGGTTATGGAAAGGTGAATGAAAGATTGGAATGAGGGTGAGGCGGATCTAAGCGAGGGTACTGACTTAGATAGGGCAGTCGTCATTCGCTAATAGATGTGGGGCGGCGCCACACAATTTGCACAGTTCTATTCGTTTAAAAGTCTCCGATGAGCTCCAAGTGAGCATCTTGGCCAATTAAACGCTGATATCCCTTAGGCCAGCCATTAAGAGAGTACATCTACTACTAACGTGTTTTTCCACAGATACATCCACAAACACGCACACACACCAACAAAAACAACAACACGCCTGTCTACCATCTTGCAAAATAGCAGGGCTGTCCTGGAATAATTAGCTTCGTCCCAAGATAAAATATTTGTCCCGGGACTAGAGCCGTCTTGAGAGTGAATGCATCCCGGAAGGGAATGTGTCCCGGGAGTAAGTTTATCCCGGGAGTGAATGTATTCTGGGAGTGAGTGTATCCTGGGAGCGAATATATCCTGCCAGTGAGCGTGATATGTAACCAATCTGCTTTATAAAGCCACTTTTTTTTTTTGATCATGTATACCTACCCTGGAGGTTTGATCCTGTGAATGGGTTGGAGCAAGAGGCGCACTCGAAGTTGGACGAGCCGGCGCAGCCTATTATGCGGAAAGCCGTTGAAGATACATGACTGTGCGGAGTTGTCTGTACACCTTCTGGCAAGCACAGAGGATAATTAACAGCGTATTTAACACGATGAATGACTTGATTGTTGCGGCGAGCGTAATCGCCGTTGCTGACGTGTCAGAGACTGTCATTACTGCACACTCACGATTCCAGAGCAGGCATCAGCCGACGTTTCCCACCTCGAAATCATTGCCCAAAGGTCTGAATTCGATGCTGAATAGCGATAGAATAACCATCAAAGCATCGCAAGGCGCATCGCTATCTACATCGCATAGCTTTGATGAACAGCTCGTAAATCGTTGATCTACACTTCAGCAGCTGCACAGTCAAGCTAGCCAGCAGATAAGAGGTGGATCGTGTTTCATTATTGCTTCTGTGCGTATGTGGTCGAATGCAAGCATGACTGATTCCCTCACATTATTGATTGTCCAGCGAAGCTTGAGCAGTGTACTCTAATGTACTGTTAAAACACAATTCGCGCATCTCTTATCATCAAACATGCATCTGAGAGCTGTGCCATGCTTGTTGTTGGCTTAGCAATAGTCTCCCAGAACTCTACCACGGCAGAGTTCTTTCGCCACTCCGCCACATCAGCCTCTACCGACTCGGAGTAAGCCAAGGATACATGAGATGGTTTGTGAGTGGCAGCAGCTGTGTACACCCCGGCCATGCTAGTAGAAGCGCTGAAAGGGTTGGCTAATCCGGCCGGCAACTTCTTGCACCTTTTGCATGTCTGTTTCTACTTATCAGACTCATAGAGTCACGCATCGTCGACGCCGACAATGAGATTGTTTGCCTGTGGTCACCCATCAGCAGCGATCTGGAAGAAACATGGCACTTGTAGACATTCTTTTCGTTGCAGGGGCAACCTCTTTCAAGATATTGGTCACGTTGATTATGCCGGGAATAATGCGTAATGTCATGTTTTGTATATGCAAAGTAGATGCTGATATATAACCCGCCTATGTTCTCGGGCTGCGAAGAAAAGTCACAACGCCACCACAATATCCAACCAATTCATTCAAGCGGGTACCCTCCTGCTCTTGCTGCGTCTTCCACTCTCGCAGAGCTGCCAACAAAGACGCACTACCCAAAACAATATCAAAATGCAGTCGTAAAAATACAGTCATCCAAGCTTGATTAAGCTCATAGTCGCGTCTCGCCTTGAGTCTGTGGGTCAAGGCGCGGATAAAATGCAAGAGTTCATTAGTGCCATCGTCTCCGCTGCCAAATGACAATGATCGCAGCTCCAGGTCGGCGCTGGAGGGCGACAGTCCCTTCAGATGATCAATAAACTCCTCATCTAAAGCATCGTCAGTATTATAGACAAGTAGTGCTGCACAAATTAACACTTACAGTTGCCGCTCTCTGCTCCCACCCTAAGCTTCGAGCTAAACACTTCCTCGAGTCGAGCCTGTTCGAGCTTCGTAATTCGAGACCCTGAGCCGTCGTCGTTTCCATCTGTGTTCTCTGCAAGCGCCTGTTTCGTGCCAGCAGATGGCAAGAAGAAAGGCGCCTTTTCTGGCGCCTTTGGTGCTTCCTTCGGCTTGTTCCGCTCTTTGATCAAATCCAGATGCAGGAGTGTTTGCCATCTACTCCTCGGCACAAGACTGAGCGTTGTCATCTCGGAGCTCAGCTGATGGATCGTAGGAGCCACCAGGTCCGCATCGGCATCCTCTTCTTCATCTTCAAAAGCACCTTCCAAGATTCCTACGTTGCCCTCGCCAGACACAGTAGGTCCGTGCAAAACGCCAATCTCCTTTTCGGATATTTGCCGCGTTGCAACATGCTTGAAGAGTGCTTTGTTGGTCCATAATGTGACACCCGGTTCATTATCAACGCATGCCGCCAAGTACTCACCCGTGACAGACATGGCAATAGCATTGCACGGCTTAGCCAGACGTATTGCGTCAATAAGATGGCTTGTTGGAAGATCCCAAATCCGGACAAGGCAATCTTTCGAGGCTGCAATGACCCATCTTCCATCAGTCGAAAAGCATATGTCATTGATGGTATCTTGGGGGCCCCAGAACTCTCGAATGGTCCGCTTTGTTTCGATATCGACCACGCGGATAGAATTATCGTCGCATGAGAACACAAGAAGGTTACTGCCGGCGTGGTAACGACAGCGTGTCGGGAAGGTCATTGGTGCCCAGTCAAGCTGGTCCAAGAGTGTTCCAGTAAGAAAATCCCAGAATTTGATCTTGCCGTCCATTCCACAGGATATCACATATTTGTTCATCGAGTCGACCACCAGGCCGGTAATGGGCTTTGTGTGCTTTCCAGAACCAGGCAGAAACTTCTGGCCGCTGTCTGTGTGTGATAATACAGATTCATCGCCCTGTCGTAATTGTTGAGCCTTGACTTGACGAGCCTGTGCGGGAGTCAATTTGGAAGGATAGCGCTGGCGATGAGTGCCGGACTGCAGATTGTACATGTCCATTCCACCATTCTCTGATCCAACGACAGCGAATGTGCCGCAAGGACTGATGGTAACCGTTGAAACATTGGATCCATCTCCGGTAGGAAGAGCCCAGCGTCCGGCTCGACGGCGGCCCCAGAACCAAGTTCTGGCATAAGCGTCTCCCCTATGTGCTGTGACGACACTTTCCCAACCAGTCATACCACTGATTTCGGCGTCCACCTTCTTCTTTTGCGCAGCGCCCTTTTGCCAGATTGGTTGTTTGCCAGGCAGAGCGCCGATTCCTCCGTCACGGTTGATGGAGGTGGCGATGCACGTAATCTCGGGTGCCTTGAGATCTTCGAGTGTCGCAGTCATGCCGTGTGAAGTAGTATTAGTGGCAAGGATGCCAACCTGTTTCGCCTTTTTACGAATATTGCCTTGGCTGAGCTCTGCACTCTGACCATCGCGGCGCAAACTCCAGCCCCAAAGGCTCCTATCGCGACCACCGCTTATCAACCATTTGTTACCCGCTTCGGCACCATCGAAATCAGATGGCAAAAAGGTCAGACAGTTTACAGGCCCAGAATGACCACTGCGCGAATGTAAGACTCGAGGGACAGGCGAGAATGGACTGGCATCAAAAATCCAAGATTTCAGAGCGTTGTCCCGACCGCTGGTGAGAATAAGAGGCTGGCCAGGGAGAAATTCGACTTTACTAATGCCTCCCCTTACGGCAGACCCGTCATTTGTAGGAGGATTGTGCGCGCTTCGCAGGACGCTCATGACGCGGCCACCGCCATTGAGATCCCAGAATGTAACGTCGCCTGTAGCCGTGGTTGCGGTCGCCATGACACCATCTTTGCGCCCATCCGTACCGGCGCCTATGCCATCGGCACGAAACGATATGCATGTGATGGGAGCATCGGGGCTTCCGGCTTCTAACTTCAACAGCGGCTGGTCCGTAAGCACATTGGTCACCACCAAGAAGCCAGATGAATAAGCAATGGCGAGAAGAGAAAGCGCTGGACTGGGCTCGAGACAAGTAACAGAGCCAGCCTCGGAAAATTGAGGCAGAATGGTGTAAATGAGCTTTCCGGTGCTCACATTCCAGATTTCGACCCAGCCGTCCTTGCGACCAACAAAGATCTTATTCAAGAAAGTAGGCATCATGGTCACGCCACCAGTAATTTCGTTGTCGTCGTTTGCGGCCGCCATAGTGTGAATGGTTGTATAGTGTTCGAGAGTCGCTGATTTGAAAATCTCGATTCTCTTCGAGGCACAGGCAATAAGCCACGTTCCAAAAACCAGGATCTGCTGAATCGGCTCGTCAAGGTCGTCTGGGAGGGTAAGCTCGTCGACCTTTTTGCCTCTTTGAAAGACCCAGATGCCCTGAGATTGACCGCCGTCTGTTCCGCCCCATGCAGCAAAAACTTTTTCTTTCCAAGCAAAAGTCGCGGTAATAACGGCGGGGGTTTCGGGTCGGGTCACGAAGACCAGGTTGAGACCACGCTTCAGGTCATAGGTTTGCAGGGCTTTGCCGACCGAGGTTGTTATCTGAAATGTCGTTTTGCCGAGAGGAATAGAGGTAAATGGCACACTAGTGGGCGAAACCAAGCCGACAGTCTGCGGCGAAATTTGAATTAGCAAGGTATCAAAGCAGTTTGGTAAAGAAAGATGCGTACTCGGAACGGGGCAAATATGCGCGAAGCATTCGCTTGTGCTTTGGTGCCAGAAGCGGGAGCAGCGACTCTCTGGCGCTTTGCCAGCGGCCCATCTGCATGAAGTTGCGCCATGGTGCCGTAGAGTCTGTATATCTAAAAAGTCGTGCCTGGTCAAACCTGGTTTTGCTGCCAGAAGCATCATCTAGAAAATTTTGGCGGTGTTGAGAATTGCCATTTTCTGCCGGACCTGCCCCACCTAGACCGCCTTGGTTCCACTGTCGCTGGTACGGGAAGCGTGTGTAGGTACGGAGTACAGGCCAGTCGATCAACACGGCTATTAATAAACGCAGTGACAGGTCAATCTCAAGGTAGAACCGACAAGATGTGTGTATATGTATACTAGAACGAGATTCGATGTTGGGTTATTAACAGCATCACGGCCTGTACGGGGCTACTGTATTTAATTTAGCTGACAGTTTATGGTGCGCATTGCCAGTTGCCCACCAGTAACTGGCGGCCAATTGTCAGCTGCATTTTGCCAGTCTGTTTGCCGTCATGATCGTCGCCCTGCACATTCACGGCACTGCAAGCAACCAAACGACCACCACGATGCATGCTATTTGCGATGCCGCACACACGGACTGCCTCAGGCTCCCTCGACTCCGATCGTGTCTCATCAGGCGCTGACCTACAAGGCTACAACCATACTGGCATGAACCCTATAATAGCGCCGTCGTCCCCATTTCTGCCCAAGCTTCCCCGCAGGTGCCACGAGCCCATTGCGCATCACGCAAAGTCGATCTTCAACAAGGGCTGATGAATGGCGCTGGGCTGCGGCTCCATCTGAGGCTGCAGGTGGCACTTTCCGACGCCTAATCAGTCTGGCCTGCCCAGAAACACGTCGATTACCGGACATCAACTAGTTACTGCAGAACGAACAGGGCCTGCTCGCCGACGTCGACAACGTGGAAGCGAGCTAATCCACACTGGTGTCTGCCCTCTGCCCTTGCAATCTGCACATGTCACGAGGCGAGAAGCATACTCGCCAGCAGCTTCTTTCGGCGTTGGCCCAAGGCCAGCGATTAGGTTCTGGCTGCGGCTGGTCTGGCCAGTCAGTGCCCTGCTGGCGTGTGGTGGCTCCAGATTTCGGCCTTGTTAGCGTGACCTCCAGAACCGGAGCGCTTCGCCATGGAGCCTCTGAATTTTACCACCACGGGGTCCGTAAACGGGGCCAAGCCTCTGCCATGCTCGACGACTATTTCCTCCTCCATCTCCGTCAACAAGGACAACGCCGACTCGTCTGTACCCTTGGCTTCAACCGACCCCAAGAAGCCTTCCACTCGTGCTCACGCCCGCATCCTTTCTATCCCGGCTGTTATTGGCTCCGTCACTAATACCAGGAGCCGGCATGCAGAGCCAGGCACTTCCGACATCCACCCCGCGAGAGCCAGCCTGCCCACAACCACGCACGGCTCAATCCAGCTAAAGAGCACACGAGCGCTTCTGGCACATTCTCGCCGCCAATCCACCACTTCTGCTACTTCTATAGACGACAGCGCTGCCCCTAGATTTCATCACGATTCGGATGCCTCACGAACCCGTCTCGCCACCGTCGAAGACCCAGCCAGCTCCAGCGCTACTCTCGTCACTCCTCTCAGGTCTCCTCGATCCCAGCCTGATTCTCGTCGCCTTTCCAATAATTCCATATATTCGCTTGCTTCTGCCAGAGGTATCATAAATTCTTGTTCCCAAGGCATAGACAAGAGAGCCACTGCACGCTCCGCTTCGGCCAGTCTCATGGCGTCCGTCAAGGGCTCCGGCTCCGGCCAGTCAGAAAGCGGTGTCTCCAATGTCACCGTTACTACGTCCTCCAATTCACAAGCTACTGGTCCTGCCGGGCCTCAGCTGACACCCCGAGACCCTCACTCGCAGCCGCTGGACATCATGCGACGCCCTCAGCGGGCCGAGACAATGCGTACGCAGCCAGACCGCTCCCGCAGCAGGGTAAAGCGACGCTTCAGCGGCAGCACTGCCAACAGCAGCCATAGCCCTAGCAGTGACAGGGGTAACCATCACTATAGAGAAGAAGGTCAGTACACGCGAACCTGTTCAGTAACTTTTCGCCAACGCGTTTTCTAGCCAAACCCGCGCAGTGGGGTGTCATTGGCATATGCGCCCTCGACATTAAGGCGCGCAGCAAGCCGAGCCGCAATATTTTAAATCGCATCATTGCTAATCGAGAATTCGATGTGGTGGTATTTGGAGACAAAGTTATTCTCGATGAAGGTCAGTTCGAAGCATACCGGGGCGCGCTCTAGCCTTTTATACTAACACACACGGCAGAGGTTGAAAATTGGCCAATTTGGTAAGTCTATGCCACCCAGCGCCGCTCAGCTCGGTCAGCCGTTCCGGCCGAGCTGCTCGCTGCGCACGGGGCTGAATGTCCGGCCTCTACATCTCAGACGAGGGTGACTAATATTTCATAGCGATTACTTGATATCGTTCTATTCCGATGGCTTTCCACTTGAAAAGGCTATTGCCTACGTCAAGGCTCGGAAGCCGTTTTGCGTCAACGACGTACCAATGCAGCAGATTCTGTGGGACAGGCGAATTTGTCTGCGTTTACTTGACAAAATCCATGTTCGCACGCCAAAGCGCCTCGAAGTTAGCCGCGACGGTGGTCCAAGTCTGCTCACACCCGAGGTTGCAAAGTATATCAAAGAAGTCTCTGGGGTCTCTCTCGACCCCGTTGATCCGACGAAGACAGCGACTCCGAAACTGGTCGAGCTTGTTGAAGATGGTGACGCGCTTAGTGTTGATGGCGTGGTCTTACGGAAACCATTCGTCGAAAAACCTACCAGCGCAGAGGATCACAATGTCATTATTTACTTCCCAAAGAGCGCCGGCGGTGGTGCAAGGAAATTGTTTCGCAAAATTGGCAACAAGAGCTCCGATTTTGTTGCCGACCTCGATACGCCTCGTTGTATCACTGAACCGGAAAACAGCTACGTTTATGAAAGCTTTATGCAAGTTGACAACGCTGAAGACGTTAAAGCATACACCGTTGGTCCGACCTTCTGTCATGCTGAGACTCGAAAGTCGCCTGTCGTTGACGGTATCGTTCGACGCAACACCCACGGCAAGGAGTTGAGATATGTTACCGCCTTGAGCACCGAAGAAAGAGACGTGGCAGGCAGGATCTCGACTGCATTTGGTCAACGTGTTTGCGGATTTGATCTCCTTCGGGCTGCGGGCAAAAGCTATGTCATTGATGTCAATGGTTGGAGTTTTGTGAAAGACAATGAAGACTATTATGAGCATTGTGCCAGTATCTTGAAGGATATGTTTATCAAGGAGAAACTCCGACGACTGTCTCTGACGCCGCCTCTTCCATCGCCAACCGTTTCAGATGTTGATTCCATGTCAAAGACCACGGCATCAATCAAGGAAAAAGAGTTGCACTCTGCCAATGCATCGCAAGCTACCACAGCCTCGCCCGCTCCCACTGGCGAACCAGAATCAGCCGTCACAACTGCACCACACTCGACATTCGCAACCTCGCTTCCGCTTTCCGACAGTGCACTGACTTCGGCACTTCAGAGCACCATAACAAGTTTGCATCTTCCACCCCCTGCGTCAGATCTCGCTCTTCCGGTTCCAGCGGCCGCCGCCCCTTCGGCACCTGGGTCCGTCAAGTCTACAACAACAGCCAATACCCTCGGTCACCACGTCTCCATCGACGAGAATCTTCCTGCCGTTCCTTTCCCAAAACACTCGTGGAAGTTAAAGGGCATGGTTTCGGTGATTCGACATGCCGACAGAACCCCGAAACAAAAGTACAAGTTTACATTTCACACAGAGCCATTTATTGCTCTCTTGAAAGGGCACCAAGAGGAAGTTTTACTCATTGGTGAAGCTGCATTGGCTAGCGTCATGCAAGCTGTCGACATTGCGTTTGAACAAGGTGTCGAGGATCGCGGAAAGCTCAAATCTTTGCGAAACGTACTTGTCAAGAAAGGCAGCTGGGCTGGAACAAAGGTTCAGATCAAGCCTATGTTCCGTAAAAAGAAGACTGATAAATCTGCCATGAGCCTCCCCAATGTCAACGAAGAGGAAGAATCTGCAGCTCAGGGTGATTCTGACCACGTGGCGGAGAACGGAAGCCGCCGCGTATCGCCACGTAGACATGACTCGCTCTCCGGAGTTACCATGTCCAAGTTTACGGCTGCCGAGGAAAGCCTAGTGCTCGATAAGCTGCAACTCGTTATCAAATGGGGTGGCGAGCCTACCCATTCAGCCCGATATCAAGCCCAGGAACTGGGTGAAAACATGCGTAACGATCTCATGCTCATGAATAGAGATATTCTGGATGAGGTACACGTATTCAGCAGCTCAGAGAGACGTGTGACGGCGAGTGCTCAGATCTGGGCGGCGTCTTTCCTTGCGCAGAAGGAAATGCCAGAGGATTTCATCACTGTTCGCAAAGATCTATTGGATGACTCGAATGCGGCCAAGGACGAAACGGACAAGGTGAAGAAGAAGCTCAAGGGATTGCTGCGTAAGGGCAATGAACGTCCCGAGCAGTTTACTTGGCCTGAAAGTATGCCAGAACCTTCCGAGGTGCAAACAAGAGTGGTGCAGCTCATGAACTTTCATCGACGTGTGATGCAATACAATTACGGCAAACTCTACAGCGGTGCAGCCAGTTCCCTCGGTGCCATCTCGAATCCTAGCACCGAGAAACTAAATGGCGAAAGCTCTAGCGCGTCTATTTCTTCGGCGCTTTCGCATGCAAATGCTGTAACTAGCATCCAGTCCAGATGGTGCTCGGGTGAGGATGCGGAGCTTTTCCGTGAGCGGTGGGAGAAGCTCTTTTCTGAGTTTTGTGACGGTGAAAAGGTAGACCCGAGCAAAATATCTGAGCTTTACGACACGATGAAGTTTGATGCCTTGCACAACAGGCAGTTTCTTGAATGGGTTTTCACGCCTCCCAAGGGCATGTTGGAAGAAGAATACGGCAGCAAGGAGCGTTCCAAGGAGGGCGAAGAAGGCAAGGACAGCAAAGGTTCCGAAGATGCCAAGGGCGGCAACTCGGATAATTCTGACAAGTCTGATCAGAGCAATCGGTCCGTTCGCAAGCTGTTCCGCAGACGTTCGTTCATCAACAGCGTTAGGGGATCAAATGATGAAGCGCAACCCGAGCAGTACTTTCGCTTGTACAAGGGCACCAACCAGGCGGCAACAAAGTCTGATCCTCGGCATGAGCCCCTCCAGGAGCTTTATAGACTTGCAAAAGTTCTGTTTGATTTTATTTGCCCGCAGGAATATGGCATTTCTGACAGCGAGAAGCTCGAGATTGGTCTTTTGACATCGCTGCCGCTTTTGAAAGAGATTGTGCATGATCTGGAAGAGATGCAGGCTTCTAACGACGCCAAGTCGTTTTTCTACTTCACCAAGGAATCTCACATTTACACGCTTCTTAACTGCATCATTGAAGGCGGGATTGAGACGAAAATCAAGCGCAGTACTATTCCTGAGCTAGATTATCTTTCGCAGATTTGTTTTGAGTTGTACGAGTCGGAGGTGACGCCACCAGCTGGAAGTGTACCTGAGGACGAGCCCGCATTTACATACAGCATTCGAATCACCATCAGCCCCGGATGTCATGTGTTTGATCCTCTTCACGTGCAGCTTGATAGCCGACACTGCATTGGGTGCGCGCCAAGACGTAGTTTGACGGCTCATCAAGACTGGCTGCAAGTGATTAAGACTTTGCGGGCCAAATTTACTCAGTAAGCATTCAGAAAATAGCACCAAGGTTGATGACTAATGGGGTGACGCAGGGTCAAATTGCCAAAGACGTTTTTGGCGGTGAATCTGTCAGAGGCATTCGATTTTGAAGAAAATGACAAACTGTTTGCCGAGGATGCTCCTCTCGAAATGAAGGCATCGACGCCCAAGGAAACCCTTGTCCTCGACATGACAGACGTGGCCCCTCCGTTTGGCCAAGCTGAAGTCAGAAACGGCGGCGAAAGGCATTCATCAAAGCAAGATGCGCCGCAGTAGCTCTGAAAATGATGTCTTGACAGCTTTTCGGTGGTTCTTGCAGGGTACTTTGGACTCGGGTTGAAAGACTGCAACATTGTCTTGAATCTGCTTTGCTATTGGGCTAAAAATGGTTTCTTTGTTTGTTGATTTGCTTGTTTGTTGGTAGGTAGAGGTAAAGGTAGACAAAATGAGTGCGTGCAAGTGCAAGCGACTGAATTAGACATGTGGGAGACTGGGTGAAGGCCCGAAGCAGCGATCAAGATAGAATTGGCGATGTCAATAGAATTTATGGATTATTGTTTTAAATTAAAGTGGGCGTCTTTTACGGCCAAAAGAACAGAGGCACCGACGCGATACATTTGATACATTCTAGTAGTTACTCCGTACTGAGGGCGGCAATAGACTAAAGAGAGATGGTCATAATATTAACGGGGGGAAATGTCATTTTCAGGGGTCAACAACGGTCGCTGAAACAAGAGACGAAGGCGATCGGCAGGTCCCACAGTCGACTGGAGCTTTCTTGCCCATATCATCATCAGCTTTCTTCAACAGTTGCGTGCCTGGCGCCAAAGTACTCACTCAGTACTGTTACAATACATAAGTTACTGACCAGTAATTCCTTGAATCCTCTCCCCGCCTCCACAAAATCCACCATCCGCGAGTCACGCAGATCGATTGTGTATCCATCCTGTCGTTTGGTGCACCCTTCTTCTGTTTCCTGCGGGGGAGCATTGAAAACGCGGCCCAATTTCAGATTCTTCAGCTTGATACAGCCATGACAATGCTTAGCTTACGCGCGCAAGTTTGAACTTGGCTGAGGAGGGTAAGAAAAAGCCACGAGGCGACAAAGGGGGGTTTCGCCAACTATGCGACGGAGGCGTGAAAAGTGAAAAGACAGCTCCCCCCTCCCCCTCCCCCTCCCCCTCCCAACACAAGCTGAGATTCTGTTGGCAAACCTGTGGTTTGGTTTGCCCTGCATCGCCGTCATACCCAACTCGGCTGGTCTTTCGAACGATACACACACACATACAAGCATCCGAACCAAATTTCCGAGCGCTGGCAAGCCACCAACGTATTCGGCCTCGTCGAGGAGGGGCCGCTGGACGCGACTCCAACCAACAAGCGGCCGCCAAAGACGCCACTTGCTGCAGGCAAGGCTTTGCCGACTTGACTTGGGCTAGCTAGATTCATCACAGAGCCCATGGGTTGCGAGCCTGCCTCTTGTCATGAACCCTGCCAAAACCACGTTGCCACCGCTGTTGTGCTGAAGAAGAGAAGAGGCGGGCAAGCGGGGAGTTCCCCTCGGCCTGTTTCTTGTGTTCAAGTACGGATACTCGCCAATATTATCTCCCACCCCCTCCAGCACCCAATTTGGACGTGTTGCTATCCTCTTGCAGCTTCTGCCAAGCGGCGCGCGAGCTGGATGGACTTGGCTAATAATGGGCATGCATGGCTTGGTACCTTTGGTGTTGTGTTGATGTCTCTGGGGGGGGAGGGGGGTGCACATGTATTTCCTTCGTTGCTTGGAATTAGGAAAAGTGCTTTTGCATGTCCCCAGCAAGCATCCTGTCCTTTTCCAACACAGATGTGCACCTAACATTTTGCTTTTATCAGTGTTTCCCGGGCCTTTCAGGTTCTTGCTCTGTCGTCCCACCGTGAGATGAAACCCCCCCCCCCTCCTACCATGTGCATAGGGTCTTGACCTCTGAAGAATGCCTTGATCTTCTTCTTCTTCTTCTTCTTTTTTCCGACCTAATCCCGGGTGCGACTCTCATCACACGACAATGCTCTACTCTGACCCGCCGCCTCTGCGGCCCTTTAGCGAGGCAAAGCCGACCTTGCTGGTATCATGGTGGATTACGCTGTTTTGCACATGCATCATTCTGTTGAGGCTGGCGGGCCGCTATATCCGCCTCGAGAAGCTGTTTCGCGAAGATAAAATTGTCGCCCTGGTCCTCGTGCCGCTCTTCCTGCGCATCGCCTGCGCTCACGTCGTGCTCCTATGGGGCACCAACAACGTCAACCTCGATGGCGCCGCCGCGCTCTCAGACGCACAACTCTCGCATCGAGTCACAGGCAGTCGAGTCGTCCTTGCAGGCAGAGTATTCTATGCCGCCACGTTAGTTTTCCCTGGCTCGCAGTTAATCGCAAACCCGCCGCCGCTAACCACCCCCCGTCTAGATTATGGACGCTCAAGCTCACGACGCTCGAGTTCCTGACTCGGCTGGCAGGCGCATCCATGAAGAAGATCTACCTACGCCTCACCATGTTTCTTCGATATGCCCTTGGCGTGTCCTTTCTCGCCATCCTCATTACCGATCTCGCCGGGTGCCACCCAATCGCCAAATCCTGGCAGGTAACGCCCGACCCGGGCGGCCAGTGCCGACAAGGCTTTGTGCAGCTCATCACCATGGGGGCTGCCAGCGCGGTGCTTGACGTTATCCTCATCGTCTTTCCGGTGCCGCTCATCCTTTCTACGCGCATCCCCACCAAGCGCAAGGTGCTTCTCGTCATGCTCTTTTGCTTTGGCTTCTTGACCGTCGGCATCACGTTGTATCGGGTGCCCCAAATCATCAAGCTCAAGGGCGACCAGATATTCCGCTCCATGTGGGCTTCTGTTGAGATTCTGGCCGCCACGGTCGTGGCCAACATTGTGGCCTTGGGCTCGTTTCTTCGCGATAGCGGCGCCAAAAAGACAAAGTTTCGGCTGGGATATCACAGCAGCGGCACCACGTCTCGGGGCGGCCACGGCGCCACCACGGGCGCGACCTGGGAGGACGTGGAGCACGCAAAGTCGCAGCAGCAGCAGCAGCAGCAGCAGCAGCAGCAGCCGCGCAAGACAGATAGCGACGAGTGGCTCAGTGATTTGGGCCCGTGTCCGCGCAGAGAATCCATGCGCAGGATGAATCGGTATTCGTCGCATTCGTCGAGGAATGTACTGGGACCCAGCCCTACGGCGAGCCACGATTCTCTGATTAGACAGGAGAGACCGCATTACCGAGGCAATGCAGGAGCAATGGACTTGTCAGCTCCGAGACCACCGCCTGCAGCAGTCGTGGCCGGCTCTGGCGGTTTCTAAGCGTCATGATTATTGGCCGTCCCTTCCTGCTACCCATAATTACGCTAGAATATACCATTTGATTCGAGTTGCATAGCAAAACAATGGCACATCTTGTGAAGATATGCTACAATGAGCATCTGTGGAAAAGTTATTTTATTATTAAGCGTGAGGTTGTCTGGTGTAATTAATAAGTGAATGCAACGTTTTGGGCCCAACGCCGCGCCAGCCCCTTCTAGACTCGAGTAACTCATTAATCAGGCAAGAAGACAAGTTTTTTTGTCTTTTTTATCTTTGACTCCCTAATGAAGCGTACAAAGTCGCAAGCTGGGTGTGGTTTTGTGCATCCTGGGGCAAGTTTTGGATGGCCGTTTTTGTCGCCCAGTGGTCTACGGCTACCAAATCAGTACCTCGCAAATGACGAGCAATTTTTTTTATTTTTTTTTATTTTTTATTTTTTTTTT
>JAAHCF010000584.1:0-24495 GCA_038367545.1 Beauveria asiatica | reverse complement strand
ACTGTTACCCCGCCACATGTCTCTCCAAAAAAGTATCTTTCCTGCTTTGCCAAGCGACATTATTACATCAACGATCTGCACCATTGATTCCGACTTGCTTTCTACTCTTTTACTCATCATTGCTGTGCCTGAGATTGCATTTTTGCTTGCAGTAGGGCCCCTAGCTCCAACGTCCCGCTCTCGACTTCCTGCACTTCCATCCAGGCTTTTCATTCCTTTCTCTCTCCTCGACATCGTTCCCGTACATCGTGTTGCCCATCTACACCATCATGGCGGACAGCAACGACAACAACTCTGGCATCACTAGTCCCGTGTCC
This sequence comes from Beauveria asiatica, assembly GCA_038367545.1. Classification (NCBI taxonomy): domain Eukaryota; kingdom Fungi; phylum Ascomycota; class Sordariomycetes; order Hypocreales; family Cordycipitaceae; genus Beauveria; species Beauveria asiatica. Next base: position 24,178 of record JAAHCF010000584.1, on the reverse strand, counting down.
TCTGCCTTTGGCATGCACAAGGGTGGCAGCCCGCGACACAGCACCAGCCTCCGCCACAGCACCGTCACTCCCGATAAATTGAGCCTCGATCAATTGTCCCTCGACAAGGGACACAAGGACCTTCGCGATGGGATCCGTGCCCAATCCCCTTCCCACACCGCCGTCCACTCCGAGGCCACGCGCAAAATTCTCGCCGGTCTCGATGGCGGCTCAGAATTCAGCAAAACGTCAGGCTCTGGTCGCTCCAGCATGGATAGCATCTGCAGCGCCTCCAGTGCCGACTGGCCAGTTCACCCGGGAGAGATCAGCACCATTAGCGAGCTCGCCACTCTGCCCATCGGCTCTCAAGTTCATATTCGAGCCCGAATTCACACTCAACGTCAGCTCTCCAAGGCCCTCGACTTTCTACTGCTTCGTGACCAGACTCAATCTGTTCAGGCTCTACTCACCCGTGACAACATGGACATGGTTAGATGGGTGCAAAAGTTGCACCCAGAGTCCCTTATCCAGGTCTACGGTACTCTCAAGGAGCCCCCTGCGCCTGTTCGCTCCGCTACCGTCCAAAACGTTGAGATAGAGATCCAAGCACTGCATCTCGTCACCGCTGCCCACAACGCCCCATTCAGCAACTACAAGCCCCCCGAGTCTTTGCGAAACCGCATGGCGGCTCGCTTGCTCGACTTGAGACACCCCGCCAACTACGCTCTCTTCAAAATCCGCTCCATGGTCACCTCCAAGTTCAGAGAAACTCTCGAGAACCAGGGCTTTGTTGAGATTAACACTCCCAAGCTGCAGCCCGCCGCCACCGAAAGCGGTGCGGCCGTCTTCAAGGTCAACTATTTCGGCCGCAACGCCTTCTTGGCACAAAGTCCACAGCTGTCCAAGCAAATGGCCATATCTGGCGACTTTGGCCGCGTTTTCGAGGTTGGCCCCGTCTTCCGCGCGGAAAATTCCAACACGCATCGTCACTTGACAGAATATACCGGTCTGGACATTGAAATGGCACTCGAACACGACTACCACGAGATCATTGACATTCTCGATCAATTTCTCAAGTCCGTCTTCAAAGCCGTCTATGCCATGCCCGAGGTCGCCGTCGTACAAAAGCGCTGGCCTAGCAAGGAATTCAAGTATCTCGATGAGACGCTGATTTTGGACTTTCGCGATGGTCTCCAGATGCTCCGCGACGACGGCCGCACCGTGGAGGAAGAGGATCTGTCCACTCCCGACGAAATTCGTCTCGGTGAGCTCGTCCGCGAAAAATATGGCACTGACTACTACGTTCTCGACAAGTTCCCTGCCAATGCACGTCCCTTTTATACTCACAAAGACGCTGAGAACCCCTTCTGGACCAACTCGTTTGACATCTTCATCCGTGGCCAAGAAATCTGCTCTGGTGGCCAGCGTATCCACAATGCCCAGGAGCTTCGAGGCAACCTCGCTGCCGCAGGTATGACTGAGGAGGGCATGGAAGACTACCTCAGCGCTTTCGATCTCGGCGCACCACCTCATGGCGGTGCCGGTCTCGGTCTAGAGAGAATCGTCGCGTGGATGCTCGAGCTTGGCGATGTTCGTTACGCATCTCTGTTCCACCGCGATCCCAAGTCTCTTCCCGAACGCAAACAAGCTGCTCTACCTCACCCCGATGCCGACACAACCAAGACTTTGGAGTCGCCGCCTTCCGTCGAGAAGCTCATTGCCAACTACGGCGATGCTTCTAACACATCGTGGCTCGATGAGAGATTCATCATCTGGAGACACCCTACTGGTGCCGCCATTGGCTATGTAAGGCAAGGCAAATTTGTAATGGTCACTGGCGACCCTCTTTGCGACGCTTCGCAATACAAGACCATCGCCAATGCTTTCATCAAATACGTCACAACGGAGCTACATCTCGTTCCCATTTGGATGCTCGTATCGTTCGATGTACAAAAGATTCTCGGCCACGACCTGGGTTGGCGCACATTATCCTGCACCGAGGAGCAGCGCGTCAATGCCGACAAGATCGCCGCCAACAACGACAACCCCAAGGCCCGCCGCGTCGAGCGCGAGGGCGTCAAGGTCCACGAGGTAAAGGCCGACGACGACTTCATCAGCCGCGCGGACCCCGCCATCGAAGCCTGGAAGGGTCACCGCAAGGGCAAGCAGGTCCACTTGACCGAGGTCCGTCCCTGGGTCGACAAGGAACACCGCCGCTACTTTGCCGCCGAAAAGGACGGCAAGGTTCAGGCCATGGTCGTCCTCGCCAAGCTATCTCCCAAGCACGGATGGCAGGTCAAATGGGCCCTTGACTTCCCCGGCGCCGTCAATGGTGCCATCGAGGTCCTCATCGGCCACGCTCTCTCGAGCGTCACGGGCCAAGTCACTTTCGGCGCCGGCGTCTCGCAGAAGCTCACCGCCGGCGAGCATCTCCACGGCATCCGCGCCCGCTTCCTCTCCACCACGTACAGCTCCATTGTCGAGAGTCTGGGTCTGCGCCGCAAGGCCAGCTTCCGCAGCAAGTTTGGCGCCCTCGGCGAGTCGGTCTATATTTGCTACCCTAAGCACGGCGTGGGTCTGCGCGACTTGCGTGAGATTGTCAAATTTTTCCAGGATTAAAAGAAATTACGAAGAAGATGTTGATCTTTTTTCTTTTTGTCTTTTTGGTCCAAGTTGCATAACTTACCTGTGCATCATCGGTCTGGTGGGATTTCCGGGAGGTTTTTTTTTTCTCTTTTTCAAAGTCATGTTTTTGTTGGATAGATGAGGGGGGGGGATAGATTAGAGGGAAAACTTTCAGTATACCGTCTCTGCCTGTTTTGAATTTGGTCACGATGATGAGGTCCGGGTTTCAGAAGAGAGAGGTGGATGAGATAGTTGAACACGATACCAATGCTATGATTTGTTTTCTGACTACAGTCTGTGGTCTGTATGTTTTGGATACGCTCGTCGGACTGCGCATGACTCGTCTTTGCTTTTTGATCGAACACGTCGTTTATCACAGCACTGCGGCATGAAAAGAGCCCGCTCAACAGTCCAGTGATAATTCTGTCAACAACGAAGAAGCGTAACAGGAGATTTGAACATTGTGTCCCGGCAAGAGTCCTACTCAACAAGGCTTGGACAAGTTTTGGATATGTTCATGCAGTCGTGATGATGTCATCTAGTACAGTAGCTTCTATTCAAAAAGGTCCAAAAATTCATAATAATGATAAGTGATAAAAATGAACATTCAAGTATTCGTTATTCTTGAGACGCGTGAAATGCACCACTCAGGCACCGTACTGGCAAATTGACAACACAAGCTAGTCAAACACATCCGCCATGAAGCGCTCGTTGCGCAGGTCATTCAGCCACGCCCTTGCCGCCTCGTCCGTAACCTCCTTTGACTTTTCCCTCTCGGGGTTTTCCTTGACCAGCTCGACGCACGCATCCTCGATGCCCTTGCCGACCGCCCTGCTGCCGCACAGGTACAGCCTTGCGCCCTGGCCCCAGAGCTTGTAAATCTCGTCTCGGTCGTTGATCAGGCGGTCCTGAACGTACTTGCAGCCGTGCGATTTGTCCGTCGCGCGCGAGTACGCGTGGCGCACGTCAATCGCGCCCATCTTCTGCCACTCTGCGAATTGCTCCGCGTACAGGTCATCCTCGCCGGGGGCGCGGCAGCCGAAAAAGAGCAGCGCGGGTGCGAGCTTCCGGCCGGCGGCAATCATGGCGGCGCGCTCCTCGGCGAACCCGCGAAAGGGGGCGAGGCCTGTGCCGGCGGCCACGCAGATGATGGGCGTCTTTTCCGTGTCGGCGGGAAGGTGAAAGGCAGCGGAGGGCCGGACAGCGACGTGGATCTTGTCGCCCTCGCGGAGAGATGACAGGTAGTGGCTGGCGACGCCGACGTGGCGGCCCTGGCCCGAGTGGGCGGGCACGTCGAGAATGGAGTAGGTGAGGGTGACGCGGGTAGGGTCAACTAGGGGGGATGACGAGATGGAGTATTGGCGGACGCGCATGGGGGGAAGCATAGCGAGGAAGGACTCAAAAAGCAGGCCAACGGCGGGAAACTTTTCCAGCAGGTCGAGGGCAGAGAGTCGCTTCGCAGTGACTTCCTCGGAGAACTGGTCTCCGATGAGACCCTTTAACGCAGTTACAGTCTTTTCGTCTTCGGTCGAGTCAATCATGGCTTGTATATTCCTCTTCGTGGCAGGCTGGCTGAGCTCAACGTAGGCACCGAGGACGTTGGTGGCGGAGATGGGAATGCCAGTAGGCAGTGTGGTCGGGCCGTTGGAAGTAATGGTAAAAGTGGCATCCCAGCTTATCGAAAAGCGACGAAAGACACGGCCGATAGTCGCTGCGGGGTTGAATGGCAAAACGGCCAAGTAATCGCCAGCTTTGTAGGACATGCCGGTAGGAAGCCTAATCTCAATGTGTTTCTTGACAGATTGCGTTCCCTTGGTCAGTACCTTGGTATCAATGACGGCGGCTTCTTCGACGTCCTGGCGAAGAGTCGTCTTGCGAGGGTGCGTAATCTCGACTGTCAGGGCAGAAGCACCCTGGCCATCTTTAGTCTCGTCGGCGCCATACTTTTCCTTGAGGGCGGGCCACAAGAATTCGTCCTCCCAGGTTTCGAAATCGCTAAACATGTCGCGGTCAGCGGCGTCGGTGCCGGTCATGGGAATGATGCGGTCGGCGCCGCGCTCGGCCATTGTAGCGTCTACGAGTTTGGGGATCTTGTGGAAAGTCTGGGCCCAGTCGTGGTGGCCACAGCCAAAGACGGCATAGGATACATTCTTCAACTCATCACCCTTGAGACTTTTGAGCCAGTCGACGAAATGAGCGGCATTAGATGGCGGTTCGCCCTCGTATGAGGCAGTGACAATCACCACTGGGCGGTCAGTGGGAAGCTTTTGGTTGACATTGTCCAGAGGGCCAATTTCGGTGACCTTGAAACCATGGGCACCGGCATCAGCAGCGGCTCTCTGGGCCAGGGCTTCGCATGTGCCGCTGTTGGAGCCGTAATAGACTGAAATTGGCTTGCCTTGGCCAGCAGGGGCAGTGACAGGAGTATCAGCCTCATTTACCGCCTTGGAGTGAGCCGCACCGCCCTTGAGTTGGTCCTCAAGCTCGGTGGCATTCATACCATGGCGAAGAGTCGCGCGCATGAAGAAGTTGTGCGGCTTAATAGTGAGCGTCTGTTGTATCTCCAGAGTATAGTTGGGGTCGTCGAGGGTGAAGTTGAAGTTTTGGAAGAGAATGGCCATGGCAAGGACAGCTTCTTGCCAAGCAAACGGTCTGCCAATGCATGCTCGCTTTCCGTTTCCAAAAGGCTTCCAGGCGTTGGGAAACTCTTTGTTGAGACGGGCAAAATTCTCGTCAAGCATGCGCTCAGGCTTAAAGTCGCTGGCGCTGTCGCCATAGACGCTGGGGTCAAGATGGGATTTAGCGAGGAGCAGAGTAAGACGATGCTCCTTGGGGATGAAGTATTTGCCGCCGAGCAAAGTGTCCTCTTTGGCTTCGACACTAAAGGCTGGGATGGGAGCATTTAGGCGCAGCACCTCGCGGAGGACCTAGATATTGTTAGTGGCGGTCAGAAACACAATGGCACACGAGGTCAGTGATGCGGCCCACAAACGTACAGCTTGGATGTAAGTGAGCTTGGAAATGTGCTCAACAGTGATGCGATCTCTGCCCACAACAGCGTCAACTTCTTCTTGCACCTTGCGATACTCGGCAGGATGCTTGAGAAGCTGGTAAAATGCGAAAGAGAGCATTCCTGACGTGGTCTCATGGCCAGCAATGAGAAAAGTAATGAGTTGGTCAGTAATGCTTGCGTCAGTTAATCTCTGACCATCTTGAGGATCTTTTCCGTCAAGCATGGCACTGAGTAGATCCTTTCGCCCGCTGGGGTTCTCTCTGCGGTTTGCAACGACTTCGTCGGCGACGTCGCGCATGGTCTTGATATCCTTTTCATACTTTTCGTCGACGGCGCGGTAGAAGAACTGAGGAGCAAATGCAGGGCGACGACTCCGGGCACCCGACTCTGTCAGAAAGTCACCCATGGCGCGGACAAAGGGGTGCAGTTCTTCGCGGTAGTACGAGTTGAAGCGGTAGTCCATGGCGCAGAGGGCGATTGTGTCAAGGGCGAGGCGCGTAAAGTCGTCGGAGGCGTTGATGCGGTCGCCCGAGTGGCGGGCAAACTTCATGGCCATTTGGGAGGCAATGTCGTGCATCTCGTCAAACATGTTGCGAATGGAGAGGGGACCAAAGGCGGGAATGAGGATGCGATGGGCTTTGCCCCAGTTGGGCTCCGTCTCCGAGTCGGCGGTGAAGAGGCCGTCGTGGACGGCGTTGCGCACTTGGCCCAGGGTACCGCCAACGGTCTTTTTGAAACGACGCTCGTCGCAGGCGTCGTTTACGAGCTCGCGGGAGCTGATAATACAAAAGGCGCTACCGCCTAGGCGCATGCGATAGATTTCGCCTGGCGCGCGTTTGATGTTAGCAGGATGGAGGGGACTGTGATGTGCCAAGACGGCACGTACCGTATGTGTCTGCGAGACGCTTGAAGTCGTTGATGGGGTTTGTTCGCATCTCGCCCAGGTTACCTATGAATGGCAGGCCCGGAGGCTCGGGGATGGGGATGGACTCGGCCATTGTGATGGTGGTGGTTGGGACGATGGTGTCGCGGGTGTCTGGTTGTCGAGCAGAGCATGTTAGCGAACCGGCAGCTCGGATTGAATATGAAGATTGGGAATATGGGGCTGGTCATGGGCATTGTGATAAATTGACGTGGTGCGAATGTTGTACGAAGAAAGTTGTTCGAGCGTTTGTGTCGTGTCTGGTAGAAGCAGCAGGAGGGGCACGTACCAAACGAGGAGAGCTCCCAATACGGTAGCTATGGTGTTGGCGTTGGCCCGTCTATAGCCCAAGAGTTGGTCGTATGCTTCCTTGTGTACAAGACAAGACAGAGATGAAATGAGGGCGAATCGATAATGTTGCTGATAATTGATATGAGCAAAGAGAATAAAGTCGTAGATGATGAGGCCGCTCATCATTGCTGACGAGGGCGCCTCCAGTATATAAGCTACCATGGAAAAGCTTCCTCGTCCACCGGATTAGGAGCTAATAAACCACATACAACTACCTCGAATCATGCATGACGAAGCGGGAGGGGGCGGGCCAAGAAACTCCAACGAGCTGAGCTAAACCACGGTGAATCAAGACTCCGGTTCGATGAAGCTAGCGAAACGGCATGAAAGAGCCAAGCAAATCCATGTGGTGCGGGCGCCGCAATTGGCGGCGGCCGAGAGCATTTCCGGTACACGGCAGCGAGCAACAAGTCCGGACTTGGAGAAGAGGTGGCTGAGACGCCCAGAAAAATACCGTACCCAGCCCCAGTATGCAAAAGAGGTGTGCGCTAGATATCATAGTTACAATGAGAGGAGTATTTTTTTTTTTTTTTTTTTTTTTTTTTTCACCAAACCCACAACGTTGGTTGGTTGGTTGGTTGGGTGAACCTGCAAAACCCCCGGCCGGCCGGGCGGTGGCCCCGAAAAGCTGCCCGTCATCAGTGAGCCCCTGTCAGTCCGGTGGGTGAATTGGTAAACCCGAGTGGGTGATTGGTGGATTGGCGAGGAGTGGCCGCGGGCAACCGGGTTTTATGTACATGCCCATCTCTTCTTGGCCCTCGTCATCCCTGTTCTGACGCTGTGGCGCAGCACGTGGGGTTTCACAGAAATGCTCTCGAACTTTTTGAATAGAAAGTAATATTAATTAGCAGTTATTCTCTCGAGATTGATACTGCCCAGTTGCAATACGTCGTAGTAACTAAATAGTACGCCAGTGTGGTATTCTGGTCTCGTACGAATAATATTGGTGGTTGCCCGGAGTCAAGAAGACGACATTTGATACTACCAGCATCTAAATTCGGCGGTCACAAGTTTATTAAGAAGCACCAAGTATGTAACAGCCCTAATAATAGAGATTGCAACTCGTCATCTTCGAATACACAACGGAGCCGCACCACACGGGTACCTGAACTCGTTCTGGTGTCTTTCTGAGTGCCCCTCTCCGGAGCCGTGGACCGCGCAGAACCGGGGTTTATAGCGCCAAAGCGGACTTTATAAAATTCAATGCCGCCTTGCTAACTAGGTAGCAAAGAGGCATCGGCCCGCAAACGGGGTCAGCGGGGCGCTAAAGCTACTGCAACAGAGCCCCTCCAACGTTGTGGCCCTGTAAGAAGCAACGATTCCCTCCCTGTATTTTATTATGCCCTGCACGCTGCAGTAAATACTGTACCTAGGTACCTACGTGCCTACCTATCTGCCAAGCTCTCAGTGTGGCGGCCGTGAGACCCCAAGAAGCACCGCCACCAACCCAAGCTCGGCTTCTTGCAGGGCTCTACAGGGCCCGGACAATAAATCACCACCCGGTAATACCGTTGGTCGGTTCCTTCGAGTTATTAACTTATCCAACTTTGATATCACATGCGCATTTGGCTGACGACCGCACCCGTTTTCTTCAAGTACCGCCTGGCTCCCACATCCTATACCTGTTCCCCAGTGCGCTCCTCGTCCACCCGTTATCCCATAGCAATATGCTTGCTTGCCCTACGTCTCTACAGTCTCACCTGCGCTTACGAAATGAACCCATGATTTTTCTCTGTTTTGGTCTCATCATAAAAAGAAGCAAAGCTCTATTATAATGCAAAATTCATATACAACAAGTTCTTCGCTGGCGTCTCTGTTCTGTCCAATCCCAGCTTCGGCCCATCTTCGACCGGTTGCCAGTAACAAATCCAAACTTATCTTCTGTAAAGCCACATACTAATCTTTTAAACTAATAATCAACGACAAAGTAGGGGGAAAAAAAGGGAGGCCATGATACAGAATTGAGACCAACGCTGGGCAGGCAATACCATCCTTTCCTGTAACAAAATCTTTTTGCAGTCCCTTCTCAAAGTATGGAAACGCGATATTGGCAAACACACAAGACTTTCAGGTCGACCTTCCAGCTTTCATTCTCTCTGTTAGTGCCGTCTGCTTCCACCTGAAGAACGCCCTCCTGATGGATACCATCTGCTGTGACTGCTCTCGTGGGTACTTGTTCGGCGATTGCTTCGCGTTGGGCTGCCATCTCTCGTGCCCCTCGGCCGCACCTCTACCACTCTAGAGCTTGTCGACGACCTTGAGCTGCGTCTGTCATAATCTGACGTGTCGTGGCGAGATGCGCCTCGTTCACCATGGTGTAAGGAGAGATGCCGCATTGCTTGTGTTATGCGGTGGCCCTGATTTGGTGATCGTGAGGATCCTGATGCTGAATATCCATAGTCTGGTGATCGTCGAGTTCGCTGTGGATCTCGTCGATCATCCACACTACCTCTTGGCATCGAAAAGCGATCTGATCCATATTCTCCTTCCATCCACGTTCGGTTTTGCTCTGGCGGTCCACGAGGCTCTGCCGCGGGTCCGTCGCTTCCACCCGCATCTATCGCCGCACGACATACGGGACAGGTGTCATGATCCTTCAACCACTCCAAACCGCATTTCTCATGAAACAAATGCTTGCATGGTAGGGTTACCGCTACCTGACCCGCTTTCAGGCCGTCCATACAAATTGAGCAATCCGTGTCGCCATCTGTGCTGCCTTCGCTAATGGTTTTGCGGGATAGATTAGCCAAAGCCTGCTGTGAAGTCAATGGTCTCACAGGTACGTGTGGAGTCAGAGTTGAAATGATTTGGTCCAATGACTCGTCTGCGACAGCGTCGCCATGAACCCCGCTGACGTTTCTCGCCAGGTTCGGATCCGCGCCGCGACCCTGTCTAGCTGCCGCGCTGGCAGCTTCACCAAGAAGTTGACCCTCATAACCATGGAATACACTGTTGAAGATCCTAATGGTAGCTTATTAGTGCGAGCTTCAGAATGTAGCGTGCCTGTCGGAGTAAGAAATATCTTACGATTGAAATGGATCAGAGCCTGGCGGTACGTGCCCTCCTGTCGCAGAACGTCCATCAGAGTGAAGGAATGTTACAAAGCCTCGAGATGTCCCGTCGTCCCACTCATGGTGCCCTCGGCCATTCTGGGATGCCTCGTGCAGGTGATGCCTCATATTGCCCCCCACTGGCATGCCAAGATCCGACGCAATATTGAGAAATCTTTCTACGCTTTGCCCAGGATAGGCGTGGTAGTGATTTGCATCTTGTCCTATTCGGGTTGAGTGGTTGTGCCCGAATCCGTTTCGGTCCACATGCTCATGGTAATGAGGACCAGATGCGTACTCGTCTTCTCGATGTACATTTGTGTACCTCTGTGAAGAGGGAACATAAACATAGACTTCCTCGTATTCAGAAGAAGAGGAGGAGGAATAGCCCGGGTCGTCAGAATCATCTTCGCGCGCTGGACGCGGGTCATTTTCCAAAGTCACCTACAGATAGAATCAAGAGTGTTAGCAAAAGCGTGGTACGGTGTGTAGAATTGCCAAATAGTTCAAGGGTCGGTGCTCACAATTTCTGTAATCTCGCCGGAACACGCAGGACACATTAATCCCCATTCAATGCCATACCACTCGGATGAACACGTATGGCAAAACACGACTTCGCGGGTCGCCGCATCAAGACGCCGATCAAAAGGCATCTCACCCTGCCTGCGTTGATACGCACCAAGGGCGCTCAGACCAAACCAACAGCGAGACCAGCGATACGGAAAGCACGTCGAGTTAGACTGAACAAAACGGTGGCGAAGCGTAATTTGTCGGGGTATCCGGGGGTTGGGTGAAGCAAGCACGGCGCCGTGGTTTTAGTGAAATCGCCTAGTGTTTCGGCTTCGCCTCGATAGTATTGTGAGGGTATGATGTAGACACCAATTAGTAGAGAGCCGTCCGATATGATGCGCGGCAAGAGGCTTGGCCGAGGTTGCTTGAATTCTAGTGAGGCGATGACCGGAGGTGTTGGAAAGCTGTGATGCGTGTCAAACTGAAATCGTATAGCGGTGAGTCGCGGCGGAGGCTGTGACAAGCAGAGCACCTAAATCGGGGGAGAATGGTACATGGAAGAGAGCAGAAAAGCAAGACGAAAAAGGGTGGAAGAGATAAAGGCGCAATAGGTAAATGGAGAAAGTTTGTCCAAGAGGCGTTTTAAGATGGCTTAAATATTACCTACAAACTTCCAGGTGCGATGTCACTGAATAATCGGGTTCGACGGCCCCCAGCCCGACCAGCACAGAGCGGCGGGGCAAAAAATAAGAGTAGGCACCTTAGAGAGGTACCTGCCGAGCGCTCTTGATATGGTGCAACTCCGAGGTACCCTTTTAGTGCAAACTGAGAACCACGGGTATTTGGGTGAACAAGATGGGCAAGCAACACTTGACTAGCAGTTTCTGGGCATAAGATCATGGCTCTTCGCTCACCCAGTTTGACTTACTTTGATAAGACACTATTTGAAACTCTGGGGAACTGCTACTTTTGAATGGGCAGCTAGGCGAATCGCTTGGCCTGGAGAACGGTTACCGCCTGCATAACTCGGCGACGGGAGTGCAAGAGTTGAAGAGACGGAAAGGCACAGCACGGGACCACCACCTGAGACGCATAGCTGGCATACAAAGGCAACAATCAGCTGCAGATAATGGCTCAGCCAGCATGCCAGATAACCAGTGTCTCGAATTGTGAGCACATAGCACCCAGATAGAACAACAGCCGAGATGAACTTTGCCCCTACCAGAAAGTCGACAAAAAGTTAATGTGATGAATCCTCTACCGTTGTATACCTATATGTACATGCTCATCTGCTCGCGCCCCTTTCCTCATCTTACAGTTGTTTGTGCGTTTATTGGCTCTTGCTCTGTTCGGCTTGGCTCTCCTCTTTGTCCCACTCAATCAATTGTTTCGACCAGCTGCCGAAAGTTAGCAGTCTGTACCTCTTCCACGAAGCGTGAATCACTGCGACCCCATTGTTTCAAGATTCGCCTTTTCTTTCCGGCCATGATTAAGCTGAATGCGGAACCAATGTGTTGCCTTCGCTATAGCCACGTACCGTCTGCTAGGATACCACTCGCCAGATCGAGGCTTGTGTGCCCATTGCTCCCGGTCGGCGCCAAATTTCCAAGTGACAGCGACAATGCCAAAGATGACGGCGCCGGCAATCAGGGTGTTGCCCCTCCAGTTGGCAGGCTGTGCGTACCAACCACCGGCGGGCGACCAAACGTGTTTGGGATAGCTATTTCCCGTGTGTGATTAGTATTTGTTCGATTTCTCCCTTCTTCCATAACGATAGTCACCCGGCGCGGTCCGTCCAGGTCGAAGAGGTCGTCGTTGTCGATCGCGACAAAACTTACGGAACCTTTCCACCGCCACCCTGTCCTTCTGTTAGCAACCTTTGACGCGGCGATGCGTTGATATTATCAATAACTCACCATGTTCAATCAATTGTCAATGAACGCTGTGTTGTGTTTGATATTTGGATGCGCAATTGCGTCGTCAGGATGAACTTGCTCTCGGCAGTCCAAGGTGGACGTCCTATCCGCCAAGCTCGCCGTGGCGGGACCAGGTTAATCCGGTGCCGGCCTTGCTAGGCCGCAAATTAGCACCTGCAAAGTTACCCCCAAATCCCAAGCTCACACGACTCTAGCAGAACTTTTTCCCGTGAGCCTTTGCATACGAACCACGACACGACATAAACCGCCGATTCTTTTTCCTCGATTCCCTCCACGCAAACAGTCCCCTCCATCATCAATTCTCGGGGAGTCGAGGCGTTGCCCGTCGACAATTTTTTTCTTAGTTGCTGTTTCTATTTCTTAGCAGATTCGCCGAGTCGATGAAGAGGTTACGGGTGTCACAATGGAGCGGCCACATGCGCCTCGCTGCCCGGCAAGGAGTTGTCGCCGTGCCTAGACGGCACGCTTTCTCGATATCCGCGCGCTGCCAATCGACAACTATCACAACCGAAGCATCCACACTCACAGACAACGCCCCTTTCGAAGGCGCCTTTTCCCCATCCAACCCTCTCCCCTCGCCGCCCCCTGCCCGAGCCCTCGAGTCGGCCAAGCTCGCGGCGCTTCACGCCCGTCTGGCGCTGCCCAAGTCGATCCCCCTACAAACGATAGCACGCGCCCTCGTTACGTCCTCGGCCGACGGCAATCAAAATTTTAACAATGCCAGTCTCGCGGTGCTGGGCCGATCCATCATCAACTACCACGTCCTAGAGTACCTCGTGTGCAAGTGGCCGCGCCTGCCCATTGCCATCCTTTACGAAGCGCTCCGGGCCTATGCCGGCCGTGAGTCCCTGGAGCAGGTCGCGCGTCGCTGGGGTGTCGACTCTGCCGCCGCTCCCGGCGAAGAGGTCGATCCTGGCCTGCTGCAATGGAAGCCCGACCCCATCGTGGCACCCAATTCGCGCTGGGCATACGTTCGTGCCGAGGCGGAGCGTGGTCAGCACTACCGCCGCGGCATGAGCAGTCGTGTCGTCCTCGACGACGCCTTTGGCGACACGTACCAAACAGCCGACGAGGGCGAGCCGGGCCTGGCCAAGATGCAGGCCGGCGCGTACACGTCGTTTGTCGAGGCCGTGGTCGGCGCCATCTACGCGCACGCGGGAGCCGACATGGCCAAAACATTTGTCAACTCACACATTCTATCGCGCGAAATCGATCTCGGCCGCATGTTCCAGTTCCAGCTGCCGACGCGCGAGCTGGCCATGCTGTGCGCGCGCGAGGGCTTCGAGGCGCCGCGCGCCCGACTGGAGAGCGAGACGGGCCGCCGCTCGCGCACGCCCGTCTTCATCGTGGGCATCTACAGCGGCAGCGAGAAGCTCGGCGAGGGCGCCGGCGCCAGCCTCGACGTGGCCCGCCGCGTGGCGTCTATGAATGCCCTCAAGGCATGGTACATGTACAGCCCCGGCAACAAGGTCCGCGTACCCAGCGAGATGACACAGCCCGACGCCAAGCCCTGGAAGGCACCGCACATTGACATTGGCGAGATTATTTAGACGAGAAGAGTCCTCAACTGTTCATAGGAAGCGAAATCGGTTTGCATGGTGGAGAGGATGAGGTGCGTGTACCTTTTTGTATCAACATGATGGCGTGCGAGTCAAAGGAAAAGCATAGAATACTGTGAAAATTTTGGCCGGCACGGCGTGTCGTGGAGGTTCTTTTGGGGCATCAATGCTAAAGGCCCTCTTGTACAACTCTTTTTCTACCTGAAATCTACATCTGTAAAATACACACTCAAAAATTAACTCGACATGTGTTAACAAAGGGAATACAAATATTGCAAATCAAAATGCCCAACTCCCCCAATGAACTTGACGTGCAGCTATATTGCTGCAAATTTTCAAGTCCTTGCCGTACTCTCCCCCCAAGCACCTAATTATAAATAGTAAACATTATTTAAATCAAAGAAACTGCATTCGTCAGCTTGCGCAGCCTTGACTCCTGGGCCTTTTCTTCCCTTTTCATCCGCAGCTGCTTCTTGCGCTCGTACACGGCGCGGACCGTGTTGCGAATCTGCGCCTTGCCCTCGTCATAGTTTGCGCGCGCGAGACGCACCACGTCGTCGATATTGTCCGGGGTGTAGATGAAGTTCCAGGTGCTCATAAAGTCGCTCTCGGCGGGCGACACGCCGGGCACCTTGTCGTTGGGCAAAAAGGGCACGTAGACGACGGCGAGGCCGGCGTTGGGGTCCGACAGGCGCCAGTGCTCCGTCTCGGAGACGGGCTGCGTGGCGGGCGCCTGCTCCTTGGTGGTGCGCTCCTCGGTGGTGCCGATCCAGACGGTGCAGTAGCCGAGGTCGCTGACCTTTTGGCTCTTGTGCTCCTCTTGCTGCTGCTGCTGCTGCTGCTGCTGGTCCGACCTGGCCTGCGCGATTTTGGCGTCGGCTTGGGCGGTCGAGTGCGCTTCGGCCGCCTTCATCTCGTGGACGGCCTTGATCTCGTCCTGGGGCCAGCCGACGCCGACTGGCCAGCCCTTGATGCCGCGTTGGCGCGCGTAGCCGTCGGCAACGGCGAGCCAGTTGTCCGTCTTGATGTCGGCGGACGCGTCAAACGAGATGAGGACGTCGACGCCGCGGCCGGGCCGGAGAAGAGGGTAGATGGGCAGGTTGTTGGACATGCCGGCGTCCATGAGCTGAATGTGCTCGTTTTCGTACATGCTGGGCGTGGCCGTCTTGGCGAGCTTGCCGTACATTTGGTAGGCGTAGTTGGGGATGATGGCAGGGTCAATGGGATGCACCGTGGCGAGAGTACTGTCCTGTCCTGAAATCATCTGATCGATGGTGCCGAATCCTGTCAAGCCTTTGACAATGGGCTGAATCTCCTTGTAGTAGTGGCTCAGAGTGGCGCAAAAGGCACTTCCAAAGATGCCCATCATCAGAGGGGCGCGAATCTCGGGAAGATGAGAGCCGTGCGCCAGAGGCACATCCTTGCCGTCCTTGAAGCGGCGTCCGAGAGCCCAAGTGGGAATTCCAGCGCCAATCTCCTCGCAAAAGACTTCATAAGGGGTGATTTCGAACCACTGGAACCAGGATTCCTTCTCGGCCTTTTCGAGCTGCTTTTTGGTAGTGGAAACGTCCTCGGACGACCTTGTCTTGTCCTTGCCTTGTTCCAAGCCAGGAATCTCGTGACGAACAGCGGTGTAGATGGGGAGCGGGCGGTCGCCATCTCTGAGTATCCCTCTTTGGTTGGAGATTTTAAAGTCCCAGTCGTTGACACCAAGTTCGCCCTTGGGGACCAGGAATCTGGCGCCAAGCAAAAGGCCGTAAATGTCAACCAGGCCAAAGTCGGCGTTCTTGTCGCCGCGAATCTTTTCAATGACGCCGCTCAGCAGAGGTCGCGAGGTGGGAAGGGAGGTAAAGGCTTGCAGGGCAACCGGGGGGTAGGCAATGTGTGTCGAAGTGCGAGCCTTGAGATGTTCCAGAAGCGAGGGAATGCTGCCCTTGTTGAAGGAAGCCAGATACAAAAGCTGCAGCCAGCAAGATCCACTGACACCGGCGGTATAGGTGGCACAATCAAAGAGGCCGTC
Organism: Beauveria asiatica; assembly: GCA_038367545.1. Lineage (NCBI taxonomy): Eukaryota > Fungi > Ascomycota > Sordariomycetes > Hypocreales > Cordycipitaceae > Beauveria > Beauveria asiatica. The sequence continues at coordinate 8,212 of JAAHCF010000584.1, read as the reverse complement.
CTCTGCGGCAGCCAGGAGAGAGCCGGTCCCGGCGATCAAAGCACGGAGACCGCCACCAGAGCCGCACATGGCAATGGTGGGGACATCATCGGGGTGAATGTCCTTTTCGTCAATGTCCAGGTATTTGGCAAGAGCAGCTCTCGTCTTCTTCTTGCGGCGGGCGAGGAACTCCTTTTCGTCCGGACACAGTTCATCCGAGACGCGGACCACTGCGGTATACTGAATTTCCGGGTGCACAGAGGGATTGTGCGCTTCTGCCCACAGCTCTTGGGCGAGAGACCCAGGCGCGTCGGAGAGCTCATGCTGAAGCTTGCGAATGAAACTCGGAATCTGCCTCGACCACTCGGGCAAGATGAAGCCGACCAGCTTTTCAGAAAAAGCCGACCACTCCTTGTCCGCGGCAGCGGAGCGCTCCTCCAGACCCTTTGTAAAGGAGCCCCAGGCAGTCTCATCTGCTGGTGCATTCTTCTTGCCGCCGCCGCCCTCTTGCTCCCCCTCCCTTGATGATGCTCCCTCATCGGCCTTGCTGGCCGCCGACGGATGAACCAGGGTCGCCTGCGCCCGCCGGCCCGACAGACGGTCAAAGTCTTTCGAGGGGTAGAGCAGCCAGATGAGGAAGCCTCCGGCGACAATGGCGGTGGTGGCGGACACGCGGCGCCGCTGCTCGGCCGCCGTAAACAGGCTGTTGGAGAGTCTCAGCGACGAAAAGGCAGGCCGGCGGCGGCACACGCTTGGACGGAGGCCGTTGGTGGCCAATTGGCCGAGAATCTTGCCCGTATGCTTCATTCTGGTGATGGCAGGTTGGGTGCGACGCCCCGAGGCGGACAATGTTTTTTTTTTTCTTTTTCTTCTTTCCCTTGACGCAGCGAATTTTTCTCTTCTTGGGGATGTCTGGTACGGAAACGGCTAAAAGAGAGCGCTTGCGGGCAGATTCGCCATGGGCTGACGCTAAAAAGGCGACGCTCATAGCCGTCTATCAGGCTAGCCAAATCTGGACCTTTTCTCGGCAAGGCTGAAGCTTTTGCTTTGTGCTAGTTGTGTGGGGGGGCAATCGAGAAACGACCAAGGCATCTTCTTTTGTGCCTGTTTTATAGTTGGTGATTTTCTAGATGATAGAAATCGTTTTTCTGCATTACAAATTGATGAATTGCGGTAAGAAGACAGCATCAAGAGCCAATCGACGAGTGGCGGTTCCCTTCTAGGTTACTTGTCAGTTGTCACCAATCGAGGCCATGTCGGCTGCTGGACTCTCATTGGCCCAGATTGTCAAAAGCCCCACCTTCTCGTATTTCATGAACCACGTCACAGGTGACCTGAGGCACCTGCCTAGATAGCCTCAATGAACAATTGCCAAAAGTACCACAACTATTGACGATACGTATCGTAACCCAATCCCTTAAACTGTTGCTCTGCAAGCGGCTATGGGGCTGACTGGGTCCCGGAGACCCTGGAACTGCAGCTCGCGAGCGGCCATGTTGTGGCTAGCAGAGAACAGTTCGTTGAGAGATGGCCCGGTGCATCGACGAGCCCGGCCTGGCAGAGGCGACGGCAGGGCTACGATAGGCTGACTCGGCCCCGGAATGCTAGGGCCGCGGCCCGCGAGCGGCGCTGTTGCGGTTCGCAGAGAGCACATCGTGAGCAGCCCACTCGGAGCTCTGCGGCACCGGTGAGCCCGGTCTGGCAGAGGCGACGGCGGAACCGCGATAGAATAAATCGGCTCCTGGAACCCGGGACCGTGGCTCGCGAGCGGCGCTGTTGCGATTCGCAGAGGGCACATCGTGAGCAGGCCACTCGGGGCTCTGCGGCACCGGTGAGACGACCGTGTGCACTCGCGAGCCCGGCCTGGCAGAGGTGACGGCGGCGCGGCGATGGGCTGGCTCGGCCTTGGAGAGCTGGAGCTGCGGCTCACGAATGGTTCTGCCCGCACCGCTCGCGCCAGCGGGCAGGGATGGCGAGTCGCTCGGCGCCGTTTTATCCGAGTCATCAGATACAGGCTTCTCAAAATCGGCGCCCGCGTCGCCTACAGGTACAGGGGCCCCTTTGCATGGCATTTTTCCTGCAAAGGGCCGCTTCGAGCCGGGGGATGCTTGTCCCGCCTCCGCATCGTCCTCGAGACGACGCTTCGATCCGCGGCCGGGGAGAGGACGCATCGTGCTAGGCTCCGATGGCTGAACAGAGTCGTCGCCCTCTTTGCCGTCTGTCCATGTCTTCAAGTAGGCAGGACTGCCCATAGGTAAACTCGGCGCTTCCTTGTGAGGAATCATGACCCGTGATGGTTCGTTGATGGGCGGGAGGGCCATTGCCTGCTCGTAGCAGACAGAGGCCGTCTCGCGCCCCTCAGGGTTCACAACGAGGAGATTTCGCAGCAAGAACCTCTGCAAGTGTTGCAGATCCGCCTCGCAAGGCCTTCGCGTCTGATCCCGAACCGCGTCGCAGTATGCCCGGTCGATGGCTCGGCTCCCAGGCCACTGCGGTCTGCCAAACAGCACCTCGCTGAGCATGGCTCCCAGTGACCATAGATCGCAGACAATTGAGTAGTTAGCGCCCCAATTACTTCTGCTTTCAATTACTTCGGGCGCCATGTATACTTCTGTGCCGCAGTATGTTCGGGGGGCAGAGATGTTTGTGGCTTTCGATTCGCCAAAATCTGCGAGTCGAATCTTGAAAGGCGTCAAACTCTCAACGAGAATGTTTGAGAGCTTCATGTCTCTGTGAGCAACATGTTTTGCGTGCGCGTATTTGAGGCCGGCCAAACATTGCTTTAGCAACTCCATTACGTGGCCGAGCGTGAGTCCGGGCTTCTGTCCCGGCTTCTGTCCCGGCTTCTGTCCCGTCCAAAGGGTATGAAGACTACCGAGGTGATAGTACGGCAAGCATATGCTCCAACAAGGAACTTTGGCATAATGTAGGAGCGGTACGATGTTTTCCTAGCCAAGAATGAGCGCCAAGGAATTAGCCGTCATTGTCAGCATGTAAAAGACGTCTGCAACTCACATGCTCTCCGAGCCTTTGCATGATGTTTATTTCGTTTTCCCATTTCTCCGCCTTGCATTCCCCGACTGGCGTTTTTTCCACATAAGCCTTCCCCGTGCTAATGTTCAGATAGCATGTGGCCCGGCCGAATGTCCCCTCGCCTATGTCGGATTGTACAAAAAGCGGCTCGGTGCTGAGGGTCTGCATTCCTGTTCCAGCTGCAGTCTGCCGTTCACTACTCAATAGCATGGTAGAAATATCTCTATCAGTCAATTTTACGGAAGAAGTATAAAGATTCCTCCATTGAGACACAGAGAGTTCTCCATGACTCGATGCAACAGAAGAAGTTCGAGGAGTATTCACTTGGTTGGCAGGAATATCTTCATTAGTCATCTGGCTGCGAAACTGGTCAATCAACGATGCAGAGCCATCGGCGAAGATGTCATAGTTTATAAAGACCCGGAAGCTTGATGTTGGTCGAGTTCCCATGTCGATCACGATGGCCTTTTTGGGAAATTCACTGATGCCACCAATGATCCACGTGAAATTACTGCGTCTGTTGGGAAACATGCCTGAATAGGAGACCACTGTGCCGTTTCTAGATCCCAAATCTTTAACCACCAAGTGCCTTTTGTCGTCGAAGGTGATGCAAAGATGTTCGCTGCTGATATCCAAGTCAGCAGGCAGTTGGAAGTCGCAGTCCGGGTCAGTGCCAAGAAGGAAACCTTCAGGATGATTGCGGACGGTATCAAACCGAAACTCGATATAAGGTTGGTCGTCAAACGCATACTGTTCATCGCAGACAGAAGACGTCTCATCGGGTGGCGTTTTTTTGTGTCCACAGCGATCATCATCATCACCATCGTTCCTCGATGGCGTGCTGCGGCGTGGGTCGCAATACTCTGCACATGCTTGCATGCTCTTACTCATGGATTCTTCGCTGTGGGGGTGTTGATATAGGCGCAAAATGACATTTTTGTCCATTATGCGTCTCTGCGCGACGAGACGGTCAGTTGTGTCCATTGTTAGACTTAGAGTAGTGCAAATGAGCACAGTCACGTTGGTACAAAATTTGGCATCTGCGAATGCACCATCCAACTATATAGGAGGACAAGAGCCAGCTTCCAAAGTGGCCAAGGCCTGGGCTTTGGAGCGGGAGTCACCCTGCATCATCAAAGGCATGGCCAAAAGCACTAGGAATGATTCCAGGCTAATAATAGCAACAACTTGCCAACACACCAACGGTGCGTGGACGCTTGCAGGCGGCAAGTCATCAATAATAAACGCGGGCGCTGTGACGGTGTGCGGGGTCGGGTTATGGGGCATATCAGACAGTGGCTGTGGCATGCGTTGAATGTGATCTTGGCGATGTGCTGATATGAGAGGATGAGGTTAAGAGAGGGCTGAGGGTGAGAAAAGAGGGCTGTTGAATCAATGTCAAGATTCGAGTTTTGAACAGCCTGCTGTACTTTATTTGAGAGGAGATATTTATGTAGCGGCCTATCTACTTCGTTGGTCACCTTGGCTAATATGCGACCGTACCTAACACTTATCCCTTTGACTGTGGAGGAGGAGCAAGCAGGGATTTCAAACGCGATACTTTTAGCGGCACAGAAAATGGCCTGTATTAGAGGTACTGTGACGCAGGCGAGTACCAGGCTTGACTTCCTTCGCAGGCAAATTAATATGTGCTGTCAGGTAACTTCCTGGTCTCTCTTCCCTAACTAGGTATGGATCTCGTGACCAGGGTTGGAAATTAGTATATACTAATTTAGTTACTAAATTAGTATTTTTAGTATTTTTAGTATTTACTAATTAATTACTAAATTAATTAGTATTAGTATAGATTTTATATACTAAATACTAATTTAGTAAATTATTATATTACTACTAGTATAACCGTTATCACTTTTATTAATATACACGTGCTATACTTATAACTATAAAAGTCACCTATAGATTTAGATAGCTAGAGAGATTAATTAATACGTTACTACTATCTATAGACCTACTAGTTATAGTATATATAGCCTAGTAATCCTATTAACTACTAATATAGTCTTAAATAAAGAGCTTATTAATACTAATAAGCTATTAGTCTAAATTATTATATTAAATACTAAATTTAAATAACTAAGAGGTCTAATAAGTAATAGTAATTACTCTAAATAAATTATATAACTACTAGGATTAAACTATTAATTTAATCTCTAGGTATATAACTAGACTTAGAAATATTTAAATAAGTTATAAATATATTAAATCTATTAAGAGATAGATAACTACCTAAGTTATAAAGAATTATACTAAAAAACTCTTTTAGGAAAAAAGAATTTTTAAAACCTATTATAACCTATATAGATTTTTATAAAACCACTAAATTTTATAAATTTATCTAATAAAATAAGGAATTACCCCTTAGCTAGGCGATTTTTAATAATATAGAAACCTTTAAAAAACTATTACTACTAGTAAAAGGAATTACTAATAATAAAGGTAAAATTAGCTTACTAGAAAATAAACTAGGTAATCCTTATATATAACTAATATAAAGTTAAGTTACTTTTAAAAATACTAGAACTATCTAAAAATAAGTATAAAATTATATCTAAATAGTAGAAGGGGGTATAATAAAGACCTTAATAGAACTAAAAAAAGGGAAAGTACTAGTAATAAAAAAAGAAGAATATAAAGTATTAGCTAACTCCTTAGAAGAATTAAACTTAAAGATAATTTTATTAGGCTTATTAGTAGGCCTAGCCCTAATATTTATATCCCTCTTACTTAGGGAGAAGCTAGTTCTAGTAATATTAAACTTATAAGTAATAATAAGGGAAATAAGCGTATTAGGATCTTAAAGGAAATAGGGAATCCCCCCTATAGAGGATAAAACTACTAAGACTACTAACTAGCTACTTACTAAAATCCTAAAATAAATAAATAAAAATAGCTAAGCTATAAAAGTAATATTAGAATAAAATACTAAGAGTATAGAGACTTCTAGTAAGATAATAGACTAATTAAATATTATATTAGAATAATTATAAAATATAATAATAAAAGTACTATTAAAGTAAAATACTAAGAGTATAGAGACTTTTAATAAAATAATAGACTAATTAGATATTATATTAGAATAATTATAAAATATAATAATAGATATAATAATAAAGGCGTCTATTAAAGTAATAAGTAAATTTAATACTAAAGAAAAAGGGATTACCGCGGCTAATAGTACCTTAGATAATACTAGAAGGAATAACCTAGTTATAGAGAGACTCTTACTAGTACTAACTCTAAATATTAAATACTTTACTCTATATACTATAATAGATATTCTAATAGTTAGATAATTTTAGCTATAGGCCTTAGATAATAAATATATAGAAGGATCTAATAATTATATAGAAAAATATATTATTATCTAAGAACTTAATACTTAGATATAAATAGTAAAAACTAGCCTTAGTAATAATATATTTAATACTTATATACTTAGAACCTCCTTATAGTAACTACTTAAAGGAGATATAAAATTATAATATAAAGTATAACTAATAGAATAAGAAAAAAGAGACTATTAGTAAAATAAGGATACCTTCTTTAATACCCTTAGAGCTAAATATAGTATCTAGTTAATAAAAGCCTAAGAATAGATAAATAATATAATCTATACCCTAGTAAGTCTAATTAAGAAGAATATTATAATTACTTCCTTATATACTAAATTCTAACTATATATAAAAGTATTAGGTAATAATTTAAGCTATTAATACTTTACTTGCTTTTACTAGAAGCTATTACTAAAACTATATACTATTTATAAAGTACTAATATAAAGAATAAATATATTAGCCTATCTAGATAAGGTTAAGAGATAATAACTTATTTTTAAAGAAGTACTAAAAATATAAAGTTATAAGGTATAATTATCCTTAGAGTATTATAAGGTATATATAATAAGAGAAAGTAATAATAAATTAGATAAATTAAAGAAAAGAGCTACCTATATATATAGTAGTAATAGAAGAGGCTAAAGCTAATAAGGCTAACGCCCCTTCTAGTAATTAAACCTAGTATTCTACTATAAAATATTATTCTCTTATTACTAAAACCTATAAGACTTATAACTATTCTAACTAGACTAGTATAAGTATAATAAAAGTAACCTTAAGGGCTATTAATTAAACTTATATATATAATAAAAATCCCCCTAAGAGAATAATAAGCCTTTTACTAATACTTATAAAATAAGAAGAAGGCTTAGATAAATAAATATAGAGGTAAAGAAGTAATTCTAGTAATAGATATAGAAAAAAACCTATATAAGAGGTAAATTCTATATAATTAACTTAGATAAAAGTAACTTAAAAGCGTAATATAAAGACCTACGCGCTAGAGGTTATAGTTATATCTTAAATAGTAATAAACCTATAAAATAAGAAGTTAAATCTAATAAAAGTAAAGTAAATTTCTTTAATAAAATACTACTACTAAAGCTAGAGTAGTCCACTTTCTATAAAGAAGGAGATAGCTCTAATAATAAAGAATATACTTATACTATAATAGACTAAAGTAAGAAGAAAAGTAATACTTTAGTAATTAAAGTAATTACTAGGCTAAATACTTTTACTATTTATAAAAAGTATATTATAATATATATAAGGAGCCTAATATACTTTATACTAAATAAACTAAGCTTTAAAATCTACTTAAATATAGGCGCTTTTAATACCCTAATTAATAAAGTATAGCTTCTAAAGAATAAAAACACCTTAAAGTTCTATAGTAAAATACTAAAGCCTATTAAGGGTATACTATTAAGGTTTAATATTACTAAAGTAGTTACTTTTAACTTTTATATAAATATAAAAATCTCTAAAAAAGATACTCTAATATATATTATAATAATAGCTAATATAGTTAAAGGGCTTAGTCCTTAGCTACTATTAAGAAATTTATTCCTTTATAATTATAGCGCTAAAATTAACTTTATATAAGAGAAAGTTACCCTAAGGAGTATATAAAATATAAAGTTATAAACCTATATCTTCTAAAAAAAGAAAATAAAGTAATTTTAATATATAATATATACTAAGGAGAATATAATAGTTAAGGTAGGATAATAAGTACTAATAGTAATATTATAGAAGGATCTAATAATAATAAAGTATATATAAGAATCCTTTACTTTCTACTTTATAGCTATTTATAAAGCTACTTATAATACTATAATTAA
>JAAHCF010000583.1:0-24503 GCA_038367545.1 Beauveria asiatica | reverse complement strand
AAGATTTTTGTTTTTTTTTTTTTTAAAAAAAAAAGCAAGTTTTGAAATGGTCGTTGAAAGAAAATTGCCATCTATCATTGGACAGAGATGCAAGCAAAAAGTAGATATTAGCGGTTGACATATTCCGACAAGAGGATAGATACTACGAGAACAGACATTATTAGCAAAGCTATTATTAGACAAGACATTGCTGGAACAACTAGACACTAATCTGTACTAGAATAGACATTACTAAAGACAGGCTTGTACTTGGTTCTCGCCTGCGCTTGTTGTGTTCATGTCTCTGATAAGTCTATCTAGAGGCTTCGACATGGCAACTCTCCAATTGGGTGCCCAGTCATGTTGTCCCCTGTACATGACGATTCAAACGATCCGACAACCTTTTCCACACCCGAGCACCGCCTGTTAGCCGTATCCCCCCCAGCCTCGTCCCTAGCGCGCCTCTCCCAGGGCGGAACGAGAACGCCACAGCAAACGATACGCACAAGGTAGGCAGGCTGCCGGATAATCTCAGCATGTACTCGAAAATAGAATTACCGTCTTCTCCTCGGGGATACATCTTCAAACTCTGGAAGGAGAGAGAGAGAGCGAGGAGGGAAGGGGGTGGGGGGTCGTTTGCCTGCATGCAGGCAAGGTAGCATCGAGGGAGGGCCACCATGACCACAGCCTTACGCCCTACGGGAAAGGCTGGCCTGCCGGAGCGTCATCGCCTCCTTCACCCTGCATCGCTGACCAACCGCAGCCGCGTATTATGCAAGTTGGCCGGGTAGACTTTGCCGCTTTTTGATTGTTAACGGAAGCAAAACGATGGGTGGGGTGGTGTTGGGGTGAGTGAGCAAGCAAGGCAGTTATCAGTATTTGGAAAGAAAAAAGACCCCACTGCTCGCTTAGGATGGGGGGGGGGGGGGGCCTCTTTCTTCCCGCATATTGCAACCTCTACGCCGTTCACGGCCGGCTACGCGCAAAGTAGGGTGTCAACGGCAGCGCCAAGAGTAAGGAAACAGGCGCTTACGGGTGATGAGATTTGGTGGCCCTTGTTTACGTGAGTTGTTCAAACTAGGCAGGATGAGTGGAGATGGTGTTGGCAACTACTTGGTAAGTCAATGGCTGGCCACTTACCAACGCAGACGAGGCCGTTCATTGCATTACAAACCCGCGACGTTGCAGAAAAAAAGACCTTTCAGTACCGTCAGTTGAAGGATGATTCCTCGCCGGGTCTGCCTTGTCTATATCACAGAAACCTGGTCCAACAACGCAGTTGGGCTCCATCGCTGCCTGCTCTCCAATTCCAACGACTCCATCTCGACCAGGCAAGCACACCCCCACACCGCGGCCTCGATGACCGTGCACAGAGAGGTTGCATCGTCAACGGCTCTGCGGCTCGTCCAACGCCCGCACTGCAAAGGGCAAAATCCCCGTTTTGGTTTACTTTCTGCAGCTTGATTCGTCCACCGAAGGGGGGGGGCCATGGAAGCCAGAGCCGGATTAGCGCGGCCGCCCTGGTGCCTGTTGTTGGTAGCTAAAGTGTTGGTAGCAAAAAAAAGTGTTGGTAGGCAGACAGTCAGATGGGTGGAATAGGAAAGAGGAAAACGGGCTACCAACAGGGCTGCCAGACAAGTATATAACAAGGAGAGAATGGAAGCTTTCTTGGAGATGAAGCGCAACCATTCTCTTCACCATCTTGCAAACACAGAGCAGAAACTACCTTCAGACTTGACGATTTTTGTTCCATCCCATCTTTCTCTCTCTTCTCCATAAACACCAGCCAACATGCTCATGAACTCTCTTGCCTCCATCCAGGCCGCTGGAGTGTACACGTCCAACACGGTGCCGATTGAAAAGACATACGGCATGCCCGCCTCGGCCAAGGACGGCGCCGGCACGGCCGCCCCGGGCGCAAAAAAGGCGACGACGGCCACCAGTGAGTCGAGCCCGCCAAGCGAGGCGAGCGACTCGGTGACATGGAGCCCCTAGACAATGATGATGCTGGTGCTGGTCATGGTGCTGGTGGCGCAAGCCCGGAGAAGGAGGTGCCACAAACCAACCAACAAAGTACCGACGACAGCAAAGAGACGGGGCAACAACGACAGATAAAACGCGAACCGACAGAATAAAGAAGTTGTGAGGGAAAAAGAATAAAAAAACATACAAAAACACAATATGTGGTTTGGGGAGGAAATGATGCTCCAGAACACGGCATGGGGCATTGAGGGAGGAGAGCGAGGCAATCTCGAAAATGGGGACCAATGTGTGACGGCTGAGGAATACCAAGTGAAAAAAAAATGCATTTGCCATGTATAGTACAGAGATTTTACATACTATATAGCAATGACTGCACAAATGCCCATCAACATTCGTTGCCGCGCTTAGAGAGACGAGCCGAGCTGGCGGTGATGTCTTGACTTGTGCAACGTGAACCGGGGGGGAGAAAGAGAAACCGCAAGCCACACACGGGGTCCCTGTCTTTTATTAAACCCCCAAAAATCTGGGCGGTGGATCGGCGCACGGAGCATCAGCGCAGACGTAATCGCGGGGTAGTTGGTTGGTTGATAGACTAACAGCTTGCCATGGTGGAATTTGCGAGACATGTTCAAGACAGGTTGACGACGACATGGGCGAGTCAAGACGTGTTGGTGAAGTCAACAGGGCGGATGCTGTAGAAAAGGTCAAGGTTGAAGAAGGAATGTTGTAGAAATGATTGATGATGTAGATTTGTAAAGATTGCTGAGAATGTAGATGGATGTCAAAAAAAAAAAAAAAAAATTGGATGTGTTGTAAAAGAGAGTCATTCTATTCCTCTGCAGAAACCTAGTAACAACAAAAATGGCCCAAGAAAAACGCCATGATAGCAAATCCCTTTTTTCTTTTTCATGCCTTTTCATCATCATCATTTATCACCTGAATCTGTTGCACGTATATGAATATATATATATAGAATCGCTTCGTTTCTCAATTTCTTTTTTTAGCTCCCAACACGACTATAGAGAAATGGAAATAAGAATCATCGTATTTAAATCGTATTGAATCGTCAATGGTCTCGTTTACCAGCCGCGGCCGGCTAGCTTCTCCTCGGGCTTCATCGAATCGCAGTTGATGCCGACCATGGCCTCGCCGAGGCCGGTGCTGCACTCGGCCAGAACCTTGGCGTCCTTGTAGTGAGTGGTGGCGCGGACAATGGCCTTTGCGCGCTTGGCGGGGTCGCCACTCTTGAAGATGCCAGATCCGACAAAGACGCCGTCGCAGCCGAGCTGCATCATGAGGGCGGCGTCAGCGGGGGTGGCGACGCCGCCGGCGGCAAAGTTGACAACGGGCAGGCGACCAAGCTCGGCGGTCTGGCGGAGCAGCTCGGCGTCGACCTCGAGCTTGCGCGCCATGTCGCGGATGCGGATGATGCCGCCCTCTGCGAGCGCGGCCTTGGCCTCGGCGATCTGGCGGTTGACCGTCTTCATGTGGCGGACGGCCTCGACAACGTCGCCAGTGCCGGCCTCGCCCTTGGTGCGGATCATGGCGGCGCCCTCGGCGATGCGGCGGAGGGCCTCGCCGAGGTTGCGGCAGCCGCAGACAAAGGGCGCCTTGAAGGGTGATTTCTCGACGTGGTACTCGTCGTCGGCGGGGGTCAGCACCTCGGACTCGTCAATGTAGTCGACGCCGAGGGCCTCGAGCACCTGGCACTCGACAAAGTGGCCGATGCGAGCCTTGGCCATGACGGGGATGGTGACGGCGGCCTGAATCTCCTTGATGACAGCGGGGTCCGACATGCGAGCGACGCCACCGTCCTTGCGGATGTCGGCGGGGACGCGCTCGAGGGCCATGACAGCGCAGGCGCCGGCCTCCTCAGCAATGCGGGCCTGCTCGGCATTGGTCACGTCCATGATGACACCGCCCTTGAGCATCTGGGCGAGGCCGGCCTTGACGGCAAAGGAGGAAGCGGCCGAGGTGGAGCCGTTGCTGCCGTTGGTGGCGGGGGTCTCGGAAGTCATGTTGATAATGATGGTGTGTGTATGTGTGTGGTGTTGAGGTGAGAGGAGGATGTCTGATGGCCGGAAAACGTTAGCGATGTGTCAAGGTAGTCGTAGCGGCGGGGGAAAGGGAGAGGCGAGAGAGGCGAGAGAGGCGAAAGAGGCGCAGAGTGAGAGGAGAGAGGGAAGAGGAAGACGGAGAGAGAGAGAGAGAGAGATGGACAAACGATTGCTTACAAGTCAATTGAAGGACGAAACGAAAGTTGGGTTATGGGGGGGCAAGATGAGATGTGGAAGGAAAATCTGGGGGAGGCGCGGAGCTAATAAAGATGTTGAGCTCTTTATAGAACGAGTCAAGATGGTGGACGGAGTAACTAGAAAGCGTGCGGCCATCGGAGAGTCGCGGATGGGCGCAGACGACATTTTTCTGTGGGAGCAGGCAGAAGGCTGTCTTTTTTTTTTTTTTTTTTTTTTTTTTTGCCCCTACAGCCCTCCAGGTGGGTTAGCGTAACTAGGCTTGTTAAAGTCAACGAGGGGCACACAGACGAGAGGGGGAGGGGCACAAGGTAGGTCAAATTATCCTGGGTTTGGTCTATATTACTCTGTATGCATCCAATGTCGAATGTACTGCCAAGGTAATAAGTTTCAAATGGCCCATTCGAGTGGCTCATTCAGGTCGCACCAATTCAGGTGGTGCAGTATTCTTAGCTACTAAGGTATAGCTTGATCTGTGCCAACGGGATAGCACAACAGCCTAACGTGTGCGAGGGCAGCTGTCATGGTTCACTGCATCCCGTCACATCCGGCCAACGGCTGTACATGCAGATGGCCGCTTGGCAAATAAGACACCCGACGGGTAGCTGCCGCATAAATGGACGCCGATTATCTGTATTCCAATTTTCCATCAATATTTGTCTCCTTTGTTTTCTAATCTACAGAAATGTGCAAACAACCAGGTTGTACAGTCATATCAAAAATAAAAACAAAAATTAAAAAATCAAACCCCACCAAGGGTCCCCTGGCTAGCGCCCGCTGCGGACAGTCTCTTTTCGGTCTCTTGCAGGATGCGGTGCAAGATGCCGCTGCACGTCTCTTCTTTTTCACAATCGATTCATCTCGAGCCCGCCCAGTCCGAATTTGCTCTCGACAGTACTTTACATGACGGGCCGGCTCTCGGGCTCCGCCTAGCCATCGCTTCTTTTCCATTTACCTTGTTCATCGAACCATTTGTTCCCTCTCTCTCGCAACCTGGCCCCCGAATTGGATAGTCTTGCAGCCCGGAACGAGGCGAGAAAACAACCTACATCTGCTAGTTAAGCTCTGTGCTGGACCGGTCAACGCAGCTTGCATATCCAGCGTTTCTGATGTATTCGATAACGAACCCGATAGAGCGCCACCTCGTCAAACGTGACGATGATCGAGACACGTTCATACCCGTCGATCGAGTCCTGCCTGCGCCATCTCATCCATCCCGAATTACAAAGTAATCACAGCCAACAAAAACGCCATCAGCAATCTTTCGAGTAGAAACTCGACGTAGGGCCGGTCTCGACATGGCTGCACCACCAACCGTCCGCACGCCTGGTCGGCATCCTATCTGGCGTGCATGACCATCGCTGCACGTACCCGGCCGGAACCGCTGGTCTGTTCAGCCTCGCACCTACATGCCATCACACCCCATGCCCGTATGCAGCAAATGACTTGGAGAAACAAACTACTACAGCATCGCCAATTCGACTCCACAGCGTCTTCTCAAACTGACCGGTTTGCTCGTGCATCATCTAGTATGCAACTTGCTCAGATTGTTGCTTACTCCACTGCGCGCCCTAGTAATAACCGACGACAAGAATTGTCACCTGCAACACGTATTTATTTACTGCATGCCTTGTGGCTAATCGTCTCATGCCGCCGCCCCGAGAGCCCGGGTATGGGTACTCGATACGGCCGCCCGCGCTCGCTTCGACTCATCCTTTGTCACACTGAGTCGCCGGCCTGGTCTGGCCTAGGCCATCAAGCCATGAACCTCTTCGGTGCTCATCCACGGCCTCTTCTCCACCGTTTTTACGCCGTCCTCTTCCACCTTTTACCCACCCCGTGACTTTATTCCGTTACGTATAGTAATTAGGCCCGCGAAGCCAAGGAAAAATCAACTTTGCCACTTTCTGCACCAGTTGACTGATGGAAATGCACCCCGTCCCCTTGGCATAATTCTCTCCCTCTGGCCAGTATCCTGCAGTGCATGTTTGTTTTTCTAGACCTATTTTTAATATGTTTTACTTTATCCGGACAAGGCGGCCTGCATCATGCAAAACGCCCCTCGTCCGTCTGTCGCCGCCCTGCAAGGTACCACGACCAGCCGTTTGTACCAGTATTTAATCAACCAAGTTGTACGTGTTGTACATGTGGTACTTGATACTTGCTAGTTAAGGTATGGGTGGCGTGACGAGGGGTGTCCGAAGGCGGAGCTCCACTAGGAAAAAAAAAACTGAAGCCGACAACTTTTTGTCAGACTGCAAACTAGTTATTATTTATTATCAAAGCCCGGCTTGAGCCGATAACATTGAGCGGGTCGCCGCCTCCGGTGCCGTCTTCACTCATGCGCATGCATAACAATTCAACTCTAGCCTTCAAGCTTGTTTCCTTAAATATAATCTCGACTTGCAGCACTATCCTCTCTTTCCCCATCCTCCCCCTCGATCCATCTATTCCTCCCCCCTCGATCCATCCACCCTCTCCAAACATCCCATCATGCAGCCCACCACCACCACCGTCGGCGTCCTCGCCCTGCAGGGCGGCTTCGCCGAGCACGTCGCCCTCGTCCGCAAGGCCGCCGCCCAGCTCCCCGATTCCTTTCCGACCGCCGTCGTCGCCGTCGAGGTGCGCACCCCCGACGAACTCGCCCGCTGCGACGCCCTCATCATCCCCGGCGGCGAGAGCACCACCATTTCCTTTGTCGCTGCGCAGTCTGGCCTGCTTGAGCCTCTGCGCGAGTTTGTAAAGTACTTCTCTTCTTCTTCTTCTTCTTCTTCTTCTTCTTGGAAGTTTCGAAACCCAGAGTGAAAAAAAAAAAAAAAATTGCTAACCTTGTTATCCCTCCTCTTTAGAGTCCTCAAAAAACCTACCTGGGGCACATGCGCCGGTCTCATCCTCCTCTCCGAACAAGCCAACGCCACCAAAAAGGGCGGCCAGGCCCTCATCGGCGGCCTCGACGTCCGCGTCCACCGCAACCATTTCGGCCGCCAGATTGAGAGCTTCATCGCGCCTCTCGACCTGCCCTTTTTGCCCGACGCCGCCTCCCGTGCCTTTGACGGCGTCTTTATCCGCGCCCCCGTCGTCGAGGCGCTGCTGTCGTCGGCCGTCGCCGTCGTCGCCACCCTCCCCGACCGCGTCAACAAGGCCAAGCCCAAATCGGCCGTTTCTGAAGCGAACCCCGAGGACAATGCCGGTGACATTATCGCCGTCCGCCAGGGCAATGTGCTCGGGACGAGCTTCCACCCCGAGCTGACGACGGATGCGAGGATGCATGCCTGGTTCCTCCAGGAGTTTGTGCACAAGAAGTAGACGTATGATTGGAATGAATATAGAATAGATGCACGGGATGCGAGATGCAAAGCAATAAGAAAGCCCACTTGGGCGAAATGATACAGTTACGGCGTTGGGACTCTTTTGGGACATACATCATCATGGGCAGCATATTAGCCCGCAGCACTTCATAGAAGATAAGGACTTTCTTTCTTCCTTTTTATTTTATTTTTTATTTTTTATTTTATTTTATTTTTTATTTTTTATTTTATTTTATTCTTTTTTGCTCCCCATAAAGGCCTGTAGCAAGCTCATCGCCGTTTTGCCCGCTGCATTAGGTGCTTGTTGGCGGGGGCGCTCCAATGTGTTCCCTTCTCCTGTCGCCGTGTCCCGTTTGCCCATCAGAAAGTAGCGGGAGAAGGCTATTTCGAATCCTCTCCCAATCAATAGAAAGGAAATTATGCGACGTTGTGCATGAGACTGGCCTGCAAATCTACCTAGCTGCAAAACCACCAGACACATTCATCTAGCTAATACGAGCCCAGCAATATTCGAATGCAGCAGTACCCAATATCAAACAACATGGTAGGTTGAGACAAACACCTTTGGTGGCATGTATGAACAATTCATGGCTGCAAAAACTATCCCTGTGAGTTGGGTTTGAACCACACAACAGCATGAGACGAGCATCAACTACATGTGAGGCACCACCTACCCGACAATCACATTGGTCGAGACCAGCATACATCAGACACACGGGCACACAAGTTGACGGTGATTGGTTAGAAGAATATAGAGCAATCTGACAAAGGGAACAACAAAAGATGAGCTTTTAGAAAGCAGCAGCAATCAATGTGAGAAAATGTGACTTGATGGCAAATCCCTCCCCCGAACGTACGCAAATCGCAACGCCAATTCGTGATTCGAAAGACTCAAGAAAATAATCAAGTGGCATGGTGTCGTCGTGTCAAGCGCGCAAAAAGCAACCGTGACCAAAAGAAGAGCCCTGTAAAACAGACAAGACAAAGGAACCGCCGCCAAATAACTTTAGGCGACAACGTCTTTCGATTTCAGCCCAACGCCCCGAAAAAAAATCCCCCCAGCACAGAGTAAAAACCACCTCCAGGGGAAAGCTGCCAAGATAAGACAAACAAACACACAACATCATGTGAGCCGAATTCCACAACGGAGCTTTGTGTAACACGGGTTATGCTCCTGTCCCAGCGAGCCGTTCAAGTCTTGTCTTCATCGAGTTGATAGTACACCAGATTTGTCGCATTTAAAAGTTCTACAGATAGACACACATGGTTAGCCTTGTCTCATACATGTGTGCCGCTTTCTACTCGGTTCCATTTACCTGGGGAGGGCCAGCAGGTCCAGGGGGGCCGGTAGGACCGGCAGGACCCTGGCCGGGAGCAGGACCGCCAAAGTGCTGAGGTCCATAAGGACCAGGGCCACCATGGCTAGGCATTCCCATGTAGTGAGGAGGAGGAGGGGCAGGGCGGTAGGGGGTACCAACGCCAGAGTTGTTCTGCGAGCGACCCCAGCTCAGGCGAACACGCGAGTTGCCAATAGGGTAGCCCTGCATCTGGTTGATGGCCATTTCGGCGGCGTGGCGGTGGACAAACTGGACAAAGCCGCAGCCCTTGCCAGGAGGAATCTTGACATAGGTGATTTCACCGAATCCCTGGAAAAAGGAGCGAAGCTCGTCTTCGGTGACGTAGCCCGAAAGGCCACCGACAAAAACGGTCGTGTTGTTGGGGTCGGTGAACTGGTTCATCTGCGTTGCAGGGTTGTAGCCGCCGTAGGCGAAGCCCTGCATACCGTTCCACATTGGCTGTTGAGGCATGCCGCCGCCCATCATAGGGCCGCCGTGGGGGCCGTGTCCGAAGCCGTGATTACCGCTGCAGGTATTAGTTTTCGTATTGTCAGCTGCGTTGAAATCGAACGTACCGGTTCTTAGGAGTAGCAGTAGAGATGCGCATAGGTCGGTTACCACAGTAGACACCCTGCATCTCGACGAGGGCACGCTGCTGGTCATTCTCGTCAGAGAAGCGTACAAAACCGTAGCCACGGCTCTGGCCCGACATGGCATCCGTCATGATCTTAGCTGACTTGCAGGACGGGAAGCGGGCCTGAAAGAGAGATACCAAGACATATTCGTTGACCTCGGGACCGAGGTCGCCCACGAAGATGCTGTACTCGGGACCACGATCGTCTCTTTTGCAGAGCGTTAGCATCGTTCAGAGAAGGGAGTTTGGTGAGAAATTGTGAGGATGAATGTGGCAAACGGAAGTTTCTGGGCCTGACCAATAGTCACACAACACACGCCAAAGTGAAGGTGTATGTGACGATAGAGACCCAAAGTGGGGCACGGGTGCATTGAGCGTGACTGCGCGTATGCAGCGCCCACCGCCACAAGCGATGCTATTGAATAAGGTGATTATGATTGTACGTACCTGCGGTCAACCAAGCCGCCACCGGAAGCCCAGTTGAGCTTGAACTGACGGGAGCTGTTGGGGACAGGATTGCCATTAAGACCCAGGGCCTTGGTGGCGGCGTCGGCCGTCTGGAATTCCACGAAGCAGTATCCGGCGTTGCTGATTTGTTAACATTGGCCTAGTGGGGGAGAGTGCAGGATGCATACCCAGAGTTCTTGTCGCGGATAACCTTGACGTTGACAGTCTCACCAGAGGCGGACAAGAAGACACCCTTGATGAAGTTCTCGTCCATCCATGGCTCGAGCTCGCCCATCCACAAGGTTGTCTTTGCCTGGTCCTGGGAAGAGCCAGTGGGAGGAGGAGCGGACATGTCGCCGGAAGGGGGAGTGCCGTTGGCATAAGTCATCTGGCCGTTGGAGGGGCCACCGTTGGCGGAAGCAGCACGGAAAGAAGGGTCAAGCTCCATGGTAATCTGGCGGGTCAGCATCGCTGTGGTGTTTTTGTCGATGCAGGATACACACTGGTCAGGTAAAAATGTCAATGATGTTCAAATGCTGAATTAGCGAGTGATCTGGGGTGTGTTAGCCGGCGTATTGTGATGAGCAGCAGCTAGGGGTATCAGCTGAGAGCAGCCGTACAAGAAATCAGTTGTCGAGAATGCTGGACTGGCTGCAGATTGTTCGACAACGATTGACTAGAATTGTACACGCAAAGGGTCGTAAATTCTTGAGGCGAAACAAGTCGTTATGGGCGTGGGGATCGAGAAAGCTGGTATCCGGACCGAAAAGCCGCGACACTGACAGGGTGGTCGTACAGAGAATACTGGCAAAGACACCGCGACGCCGAGTGGAAAAGAGAAGCAAATTGCTCTTCAAGACACGGGAAGGGAGGGAATGACAGAAGCAGGTTCCGACAAATTTCCCAGAAAAGCAGACGTAAGTTCTACCGAAAATTCGCAACGAACGTGGTAAAACAGTTGGACGATGACGAAATGACGAGAACCTAAAAGAGCGTGATTAGCACTGGGGGCGGTGGCTTGAGTCTTTGTTTGTCGTTCGTTTGCTGGTGTGAGCTCGGGTAAGTGGTCCGTCGCGGCTGACGGGTACGCTTGGAGACGCGGGTCAAAGGGGGTTCTGGTGTGGATGGAGCCGAGGCGGTTTCTGTAACAGCAACAGACGGCGAAAGAAGACCGGGCATTGGCTGACAGGGCAAATGCAAAATTGCTGTGATTTGACTGAATCCTTTGTATTCGTTGCCTAGTTGCGCGCCAGGACGCTCGACATCCGAGGCGGCCGGAGGCAAATGGACCAAAACGGTAAAGGGCTTTGCGACACGGACAATTTCGGGAGCAATGCGCCATTGGGGGCAACCGAGGCGGGCAAAAAAATTCCCAAAAGCCACAACTAGTCACAAGCACAGCTCCTGGCAGCTATTTAGCCAGTTGTCGCCCAGCGAGAAGCGATTGCTGCCTGTGACGAGAGGTAGCTAGTAGAGACATATACCAGGCGCAGCCACCTCATGCGGCGAAGGCAGCCATCCATTGAGGTGTCGGGCGAGTTTCGTCAGATGCATCAATGTTTCAATAGAGATAGCATCATCGTGGTAGCTTTCAAAGCTAGAATCGAACAGGCCAGGTCTTTTTCGCGGTGTGTCGGCCACGTCGCGATTCGTTGAGGGGTAGGTCGGTAGAGTTTTTGAGGCGCGGTAGGGAGCCACCCAAGCGCACACCAGCAAACAGAAACGGTCGAGTAGGCAAAAAGGCGCAAAGGCGCGAGGGGAGGAATTGCGTAATTGGTAAACTTACTTTTAAGCGCCCGCAAAACAAACGTAAATCTCTTGACAATATCCGAAACACGCACAAGGGAAAACTCGCAGTAGCCTTGACGGAGAGGGGGAAGGAAAAGATGTGTGGAAGGGAGAAGAAGGGAAGGACGCGCGAGGCAGCGAATGATTAGGTGAGGAAACTTTTTTGTGTCTTTTTCCGGCGGGAGCAGCAGGCGGGAGCAGCTGGCGACTGAAGACGAGGACAAGGCGCAAAGTGGTGCAAAGCTAAGCCGTTTTTAGTAGTGGACCAGTGGAACAAGAAATAAAAGCAAATATCAAAGAAATACAAGAAAAATGGGAAAATGAAGAAAATTGGCTCAGTAGAGGCTTATGCTGGGTCCAGTGGCGGGCGGGCAGAGTGCTCCGCAGGGGAGAGAAGGCGCTGGAAACGTTGTGACAGTGGTTGATGTACTCTGTAAAGTGCTTCCAAACAGCTGCCACAGTGATTGAGAGCACTAATAAGCATGGCGCTCCGAGTCCACCCTAGCCCACTGTTGCACCAGCCACTGAGAGGCGCTACTTGCCACCTGTCTGGCTGACCAAGCCGCTGCTCGACTGACTGACGCGTGTGCTTGGCAGGCAAATGCTTTCTCAACGTACCTCGTATGGAGTAATCTGTACAGACTAGACGATATCCACCAGGATCGACTGGGGCAGCGTATCTTTGCTTTTGCGAGAAAGTAAGGGATCGAGGTTTGGCCGAGAACAGGCTTCTTCCATTCGTATTAGAATACCATGCATTGTAGTGCAGACGCGGCGGGAGTCGGACACGGCAACGCAACACGGCGTACACGGCCAAGATTGCGCACGTCGTCAAACCAGACAGTATCACTCACTGTATTCGTGGTTGTGAGCCGCAGAATAACAAGGTAGGGTGTGGATCGGCCTTCTGCAGTGCGACAACAGGGTGTTGAGCAGATGTGAAGCAGCGCAATACAATGCACGGGTCAAGGGAGCAGCGCGAGCAGGCAATGACAGAAGCAGAAGAATAAGCGATCAAGACTGGATGAGTTCAATCAGGCAGCAATTCACGATACGATGAAAGAGTAGAATTTTTGAAAAATGAGGGGAGTCGACCGGCGAACCACAAGCGGCCAGCCGAGAGCGCACGATCAATGATCAGAGTCACAGTCATACATTTGGCGTACCGGGAGTCAATTGCATGTACCCATGTGGCCCGAGGCAAACCATGCGCACTACAAGTGTACTAGACGAGCTGGCAAACCAAGCAGAGCGCCGCCGTTGCTGCCTATCTTACACAACCGACTGCAACCACCACAAACCAGATGTACATATTTAGCTGATGCGCCCCATCAATGTCTGCTAGAGGCAGCCGTGGAGATCGCCTCTGGTCTCGACCACGGGCACGCTGGATGAGCTCCTTGATCGCCATCCCACCACTGTGGCAGCGTGTTAGCCGGCCTTTGGACAGCGACATTTGGCGCTGTCAGTAGATGGCCATCCTTGCAGAGGCCGGGAATGGCTAGCGCATCCCTTGCAGAGTTGGCGATGACCTAGATAAATATTTAAACAGATGCCTACAGATGTACCAAGTAGTTGTCTGGCAAGCTGCTGACAGCTCCGTTTGCAGTTGGTACCCATTTTCTCCATCATGCACCAATGCAGAGTCGTATCAGAGCAAGCCACCCTTGATAAACATCCAGCCAATCTCTTTTCTCGTCCTGTCCTCCCGCCGAGGCCCCATGGTTGACTTTGAAACACGAGCATTGCCAACGCACGGCAGCTTGCAAGCAGTCCAGCTCTCAAGCCACGTCGCGGCCGGCCGGTTCCTGTAGCCAGGAATCCGTGGGCGGGCCTGGCCAAAGGACTCGACCAGCTTGACACTTACCTGCAGCTACGAATTAACTGCAAGACAACTTACAAGAGTTTTTCAGCTCGCGATTTCGATTGATACTCCCAGCTGTGTTGCCTACATGCTGCCGATGAAATATGGTTCGCGCTCCCTGGCATGCCTCCTTTCTCTTCTTTGCTGTGGAGAAGCCACTGCTGTACGTAACAGTACCTACGGTATGATTAGTGGACCCCTCCAGCCCCAAAGCCTTGGACGCCCTTGCTGCCTTCAGGCTTCAACCTCTTTTTCGGAGCTGGCTAGCCTGTCCAATACCCATCAACTCCTAACAACCCAGTATGGACATCACCATGTACACATGTTAGCAACTCCTCTTTCACTCGACGCCTATCACCTCCTCCTATCAGTTAGCAACGTGACGCTGGCCATCTGCACGTCATTCAGGCACAAAAATACTTCTCTTGTCTTGTGTCCCCATCGACCATCGTCAAACAACCAAGCGTACCGCGATTAATGCAACCAAGCGCGACGGCATGAATCAATGGCTGCATGGAATCCCTTCAACCATCCCACCATCATCAATTAGAGTTTGCACCCACCTCAAGCTGATAACCATCCGTGCTTTACGTACCTTTTGACCAATATTATTATTACCTGGCAGGTTGGCTGGGCTCTCCACGCACCACTCTTCACATAATAACGTAGGTTAATTAGTCTTCAATGCGGCAATGCCCTATCGGCTACGCTCCGGTCATGGTTATTTGCGTCGCCTTCTTTTGGCCGATCCTTTTTCGTTGCCTGTTACTGCTGTTGCTGCCACGGTCATCGCGTTCCCTCTCTTGAGATGTACTTGATGTACCCCAGCAACTGGCTTGGCTTTCATGATACTTCCCGCTACGCATCAACCGAGACAGGCCCATCTCTTTTGATTCTGATCTATTTTGCTTTTCTCGCCTAGCACCACAGCAGCTCATAGCATCGCGTTTTCGGTGCCTCCCTGCCTGGTACGATTACGAATCTCACCTTGCAACCTGGCAATTGGCAACTTTGCGACCTGCAAGTAATGGGATGGATCATGAACATGGATCCGTCGCCCTTTTCCTTTTACTCCAGCCGAAACTAAACCTAAATTAATAATAAATCGCCTGGTACCGAGACAACCGACCCTTTCCAGCTGCACAGGCATTGTGCCCCTCTCGCGCGACAATAGTGTCTCGCCCCAATGCTTTACAGCCGTCATACGATGTTGTAGTTTTTGAAGTGTCTGTACGAATACACTAAATTTAGCCATTTCTACGCATCGCCTTAACTATTTGTCGTCTTTGTTTGCCTTCAGATATCACAACAACGTCGCGGTTACTACTTCGATAGCCTCCCTTGGCGCGAAACGCCAACACCTGACAAATCTACTAGTTGCCCGCTCGGTCAATGGTTCAAAATCAGGAATTCTCACTCGAGGTCAGTACCTCCAGGCTCATTTTACTTCACAAAGCAAGCCAGATAACCATGCCACGCACCTCGCTGCCATGATCCTGGCATTCAGTAATAGTAATAAGGCCAAGGAACCTCTTGATGCGAGGTGTGGCACCCCTTGACAGCGCCCCTCATCCGTCCAAGCTACGCCGACAAATGATATCGCTCTCCAGGAACTTGGGAAGTCTGCAAATAATAATGGTCTGGCACTAAAATAGTGCATTTTCTTCGGCGGACTTGCTTTGTTTGGTTTGCTCGCAGCGAATCTCCTGGAATTTGCGCAGGGATTCCATACTGCGATACTTGCAAGCGCCGCTCAGCCCAATCTACCTCGGGAACTAAGATGATCCTATCATGAAGACGCAATTGAGCTCTGCGTCTACAAAGCTGCCAAACTCTTTGCTGTGGACATCTAGTGGTGGGACGCAACTCGTTGAAATGGTTGGCAATTTGGGTGGGTGTTTCGCAGCTGGCCCTGTGCGGATCTGCGGCGTCTTGATGGGGGGAAACTGACGTGCTATTTCGAAATGGGGCCGAGGGACTCTTTGCCATAATGTGCTCATGTCAAGATCCAATGGCAATTCGTCGCCAACGCATAACATGTCTGTAGTTCGACATTGACACTTGGCATGTTCAAAAGCTCAACAATGGCTACAACGATCGCCAATGAGGAAACCATGCTGCCCCCTTTATCCCACCAACATGCTTTTCGGGGCTGTGAGCCAAAAGTACATATCCGTGCCGAGTCTGCCGTGCTAGAGAAGCCAATGCCGGTGCTCCTCTCATCACGACGCCAGCTTGCTTCATCTTTGCTGGTCTCTTCGCAACTGCCCACTTTGACGTGGCGTGTGTGACGCACAACTATCGTGGTCCGTTCACACATACCCGCGAGCAATTTCACGATGATTGCACCCAAATAGAATATGGCAACTCTCAAATATTTAGCCTACGGATTGATGCTTGTATGCGGCCGTGGTGACCCTGGCCGGCTACAGTGCGCAGCTGTAACAAACTTGCTTAGTCAGGATTTTCGTGTCGTAAACGCTGTCGCCTGCCAGGCGACAGCTGTCTACATCATCAAGGCGTCGGGTTTGCTATTTGCCATCTCAACGCGTCTAGAACGTACAACTCTGCTCATGTTATTGCTTCTGGCATTTGTCAAGCGTTTGTGATGTTGAGTGCACCATTGCACCACTGTGTATTGACTTGACTCCTTCCTTCAACCACCCGCAGCACTATCGTGGACCGTGATGGCTGCGCCGTCCACAGAGCAAAAAGAGCTCCAGCTCGTCGAGACTGTCGAGTTTAAAATCTTGGGCGTCGCAAACAAGGAGGAGAAACTCCATGAGCTGCTACAGCGCTACCTGGCGCCCCTGATATTGAAAGCCGCCAGTGACCATGCTAGTGTCCGCGGCAGGGTATGAGGGCACCCGACTAAGCTAATATCCTGATGATATATCTAACATGGCAAAAGGTTATTCAAATATTGGCCCGTCTGAAGACATTCATACAGCCACCGCAGTATGTGATCTCCGGTCCGCAGTTCTTGAATGCTTGCTCACCGTCGGTAGAGTCATCTTGCCCGTTAAGGCGCTGTTGCAGCAGTACAGGACAACCGACTCCGCGGTCATCAAGCAACTGGATCTTTCATTCATTCTACACAGCATCGAGCGGATTGATGTAGAAGACCGGCGTCATCTTCTGCCCATCGCGCTCAAGGGTCTTGCGGCAGATCAGATTCAGTCCCGAGCCGCAACTATTCTCAACATCATCCTTCGCCTGATCCTAGACATAAGAATACCGCCTCGTGGAAGCAAAGATGATGAGGCGTTCAGAACAGCACTTGGTCTAGAAGATGCGGCCGATGCAAAGTATCTAGCTTACTTACTCGGCGTGTTCCTTCGACTCCGAGCGGCGTCAGGCTCCCAGACGCTGGCCCAGTCCAATCCCACGCTTTCAAGCTTGGATCTAGCTTTGTTCCCGGCTGAAAGTCCAGACACGGAAAAGCTGCTTCGTCGCATATCTGAACACAAGATCAAGGTTGTGACTCTGCTCGCCAGTGCCGCCTTTACCGATGAAGAAAAGTTCCTACCTGCGCTGTATGCTGCTGCAAGCTTCGACGGCAGAGTAGCCTCGACCGGCGAGGAGATTATCAAGAGGAGTTCTGTTTCTCTCGAGGACGAGGCCCTCGTCGAGCGCCTCTTTGTTGCTCATGCCTCACTTCCCGCTGCCAATCGCACCCGAATCCTCGGTATGCTGTCAAAGTCAGCTATTTCGACAACCATGACAAACAATATCATAAAGGTCGTGACACTCGACTTCATGCCACCACAGGAAGGATCAACGTCAAACTTGCTACAGCCATCGAGCGCCCTGGAACGAATCAAATTACACAAAGCTCTGTTTCAGTACTTGTCTTGGGTCGCTCAAATTGGCCCATCCAAAAAAGGCTTCACAATCGGGCCACAACTGATTCAAAAGATGCGAGAATATGTTGAAAGCCAAGGCTGGCCTCTTGCTGATTCCAGTACGAATGATGATGTAAATCTTCGATCGCGCGCATATGAGACGATTGGGCTATTGGCACGGAGCGCAGATATGCCAACGGACGACAAACTCAATCTTGCTGCTTGGCTGTTTCGCTCATTATCAGAAGACTCTACCAACGACGCCATTGTCAACATTGACGGTGCTCTCTCCAGTCTGACTGCGAATATCGATCCTAGCACCACGGCCGGCAACTTGATGTTTAGAACTATGCTGCTCAACTACATGTCGTTGGCGGACGAACCCCCCGCCGTCCGTAGCACACGCCACGCCGTTGTCAAGTGGGCGAATCAATGTCTTCCCTTCTCCGACGTCTACGCCAGGTGGATTGACATCCTGGCTATTGCCGGTCAATACAACGAGCGCAATGATGTCATCGAGCAAGGCCACAAGGGTCTTGATCCGTGGACTTACTTCGCGCATCGCCAGGCAAACACTCAAATGCCAGACTGGAAAAACATGGCAGGCACATACTTTGATTCTCTTATTGAACCCGCGCCAATGGCGAGCGGACAGTCCGTTAATGGGCTGCCAACTTTGCCCGTGCGCCCAGTTTTCCAGAATTTTCACGGATCACGCATTCTTGCCTTTCCCATCGCTTTAAAGTATTGCAAAAACGTTATGCTTCTCTCGGCCCTAGGTGACTTTGACCTGCAGCCGGACTGGATGCAAGCGTTGAGCGCGCAGCTGAAAAACGACATCAAAACTCAAAACAAGGTTCGCGCGCACCTGACAACAATTGATTCGCAAGAGCTCGTATTCTATCTCCAGACGTGCCTCGAGGGCGCTTTTGTCGAAGACGCCCCCATTGTGGAAGACTGTATTCGTTGCTTTGTTGAAGTGGCGTCGCTGGCACAGGCCGAGATTATTGGCCAGCTCACGGGGCATGCAATGCGTCTGCTTCCTCTGGTGAAGTCGAATAATCGAGAAATCAGAACACTCGCTTCCAAGGCTGTTGGAATTCTGGCCGCACACCCTGTCAATAGTACCGATGCCGTCTCGAACTTTGCGGTCACGCTACACAGCTTTTTTGACAACGCGCAGAGAAAGGCTGGCCCTGACCTGAATGCTGCAGAGGGTGCATTGATGTCATTCGGTTACCTACAGTCTCGGTGCGTCTATTACAATCGTGATGTGCCCGAGGCTGTCTATCCCCTATCGTATCTTGCAGATGAGTCTACACCAGTTTCACTTTTCGAGGCGGCTCTTGACTCTTTTGCCCAGCTCTGGTCTGCCAAGCTGTCTGTACCTTTATCAGAAGGCGAGCAAAGCTTGGAAGCCATCGTCGAGAGACTTGCAGCACAAGCTAAAAAAGGAAATGAGCGTGCCATTGCCGCACTCGGACGTCTCGCGTCTGCCATCGATATCGGCCAACTCAATGACACGAGTTCTGCAATTCCAGAATGGGAACAAGGCACACTCGGTGCTATCTTGAAAGACCTGTTCGCTCTTCACGAATTAAAGCAGGTTGAGGTTCACTTCACCGTAGGGGAAGCCATCACAGCAGCAATTGCTCGATGGGAGTCTGACCAGATCCAGTTGGGCATGGACGTTGAGTGCCATGGCAACGAGTTTCGAAGCAAAGCCTTGGACTCGACCATTTCCGCAGTTCTGAGCAAGCTTTTTACCGACTGTAAAGGCACCAAGCCTTCTCTGCTTAAGGCGTCTGGCATCTGGCTGTTCTGTATTGTTCAGTACTGCTCTCACATTGAGCAGGTCCAGTCTCGTCTGCGCGAAGCACAAAGTGCTTTTATGCGCTTATTGAACGCTCGTGATGAGCTTGTGCAGGAAACAGCCTCACGTGGGCTGTCCCTTGTCTACGAAAGAGGCGATGCCGATCTCAAATCTGCGCTGGTCAAGGACCTCGTGTCGGCTTTCACGGGCTCTGGCACGCAGCTGAAGGTGGAGGAGGATACGGAGCTATTTGAGCCTGGCGCTTTGCCCACTGGAGAAGGCAACTCGGTCACATCGTACAAGGACATTGTCAACCTCGCAAACGAAGTCGGTGATCAGCGACTGGTGTACAAATTCATGTCCCTTGCTGCCAATGCCGCAACCTGGTCTACACGATCTGCTTTCGGCCGTTTCGGCCTGAGCAACATTTTGTCAGAGTCCGAGGTTGACCCAAAGCTATACCCAAAGCTCTACAGATATCGCTTCGATCCAAATTCCAATGTCCAGAGGTCCATGGATGACATTTGGAAATCTCTCGTTAAGGAGACCAACACGACTATAGATCAGCACTTTGACGCCATCATGGAGGACCTCTTGAAGAGCATCCTCGGCCGCGAGTGGCGAATGCGAGAAGCTAGCTGTGCCGCCATTGCCGAACTCGTCCATGGCCGTCCATTCGTGCAGTATGAAAAGTACTATCGTGATATCTGGACCGCGGCCCTCAAGGTCCTTGATGATGTCAAAGGCAGTGTGCGTGAAGCAGCTCTGAAGCTTTGTATGGGACTCTCCAACGGCCTCGTGCGCCAACTGGAAGAGAGCAACCATAGCGCAGCTGCCAAGGCAATGATGGAAGAAGCACTGCCCTTTCTGCTGTCCGAAAAGGGTATCGAAAATTCCGCGCAAGATGTGCAGATTTTTGCCACGATTACAGTCATGAAAATCTGCAAGCACGGTGGTGTATCTCTGAGGCCATTCATCTCCGACATTGTCTCCCACATGCTCGGTTTGCTGAGCACAATCGAACCGCAGCAAATCAACTACCACTATCAGCGAGCTGGCGAAGAAAGCCGCGATCAGATTGACAAGCTGCGATCGCAAATGGTGAACCAGTCTCCCATTTCCGAGGCCATTGAGCATTGCCTGCGCTTTGTCGATGCCGACGTCATGGTGCAGTTAGCCCCAAAGTTGGAGGCAACAATCAAGAGCGCCATTGGCATGCCGACTAAGATTGGGTGCAGCCGTGTTCTGACGACGTTGTTCACGCGACACACCAATGACATCAAGCCGTTGTCGGGCAAGTTTTTGAAACTGCTTGAAAAGCAGACTCTGGATAAGAATGACGAAGTGAGCCAAGCATATGCCAGAGCGGCTGCCTATATCATGAGAGCAGTGGGAGACATGGATCGACAACGCTTCTGCATTGGTCTGGTGGAGCTGTACTTTAACGGCGAGGATGAAAGTCGGCGCCAAAAAGTATCAGACGTCGTAGTCTCCCTAGCCAAAATTTCGCCCGACCACTTCTCAAGCCAAGAAGCGGAGCTGCTGCCATTTTCGTATCTGGGATCTCACGATACCGACGAGTACACCAGCAAGGTTTTCAAAGAGGTATGGAGCCAACACGCTGGCAGCAGTCGTACTGTCATGCGGCACATCCCGGAGATTGTCGCGCTGGTCGAGCGTTGTCTAGCTACTACACAATGGGCACTCAAGCATACAGGTGCCTTTACCATTGCGGCCACGGTCTCGGACGTAGTGAGCGCAACCGAAATGACGGGTGGTGTTGGCGAGGTCAACTGCAAGGCACTCTGGCCGGCTTTTGACAAGGCTTTGGCGCTCAAGACGTTTCCCGGCAAAGAAAAAGTGCTCGCGTCGTTTCCAAACTTTGTCAAAAGCGGCCAGGTATTCTGGCAAGGCAACGAGCAGGTTGCGGCGCAGATGAAAAAGATTGCCATTCGCGAAGCGAAGCGCAACAATGATGAGTACCGCCCGCATGCCTTTCACAGCCTGTGGGAGTTTGCCAAGGCGAGAACTGATTTAGACCTCCTGGGTGAGATTACCGACATTGTCACCCCGCACCTGGATGCCGTTACCGACGACGACAAAATGGACGTGGACTCTAGAGAGGACAAGGGTCTGGACACGGCGCAGAACGGCCTTGAGGCCATTGCACGCGGCTACACGCGCTCACCGTCACGCGACGTCGCTCTCGTTGCCGCCTCGGTCATCAAGACGTTGCAGCCATATCTATCCCACCAGAAATTCGGCTCAATCAAGCGAGAAGTCTGGTACAAGTGCGTCGCCGACTTGATGACGGAAGCCGCCGAGCTGAAGAGCGCTAGCACTGCGACAACGGACAGCGCTGCTACCTTTTCGGCGTACCTGGATAGCCTGGATCTGGACAAGGCGGAGACGGGCACGCATCCGCAGCGCGTGCAGCGCATCGAGGCTGTGGCGGCGGCGATCAAGGCGCAAGAGGCTGGCGTTTTTGGAACAACGGCCGACGGAAAGAGCAAGCTGAGGGAGGTGGTCCAGCGGGCGGTTCAGGAGGAGAGGGCGACGGATCTGCAGCGGTCGTGGAAGAAGATTCTGGAGGAGCTCAATAAGCAACTATAACTAGCATGTAGATGGATAACGAAAGCAGTTTGAATCGACTCCCGTTGTTTACTTGTGGTCTCCTATTTCACGCCCATTTTGACGAGTCGAACTAGAAGTCTCTTGTCGTAAGCACATGTTGATGACGGCGAGCTTCATTGACCCTGAAACAAGACCAAGAGTATCACAGGGCATACACACGATGAGGACCGAAACTTGCAAACCAATCACAGGGACGAAATGGGCTATACTCTATGTGTAAAATTCTATCGATGATGATACATGTGTGCGAATCTTAATCCAGAAAGCCACAACAATGGGGTTGCATCTCCTTGGCACTACCGTCACAATGCCCGCATCGTACCTACTTTTCCTGCTCCCCAACACCGACTGCTCGACTTGAGCCCTCGTTTGATGTCGTTTCTAGCGCGCTCTCTTCATCAGGACCGTTTCCAGACTGCGCATTCTGCTCCTTGGACTTTAAGCCTGTCGGGGAGAACTTGCTTCTCGCGCGAATCTGCGGGCCGTATTTGTAAAAGAGAAACGGGATAATGGCCAGGAGCGCGCCCACGCCGCCGACGAGAGAGCCGCCGCCGCCAATGCCCATGGCGGTGAACATTTGACGCGTGAAGAGCGGCGCGGCAGCACCGCCGGCGGATCGGACAACGGTGTTGGCGGCAAGGGCGGAAGCGGCGTACATGAGGTAGACGTCGACGAGGTAGTTGAAGTAGGCGACGAAGACGAGCAGCATGTTGGCGGACAAGACACCGCCACCAATGGTAGGGACAATCCAGTGAACGGAGCTTGTTGAGTGAGAGTTAGCCGGGTAGGCAGTTGAGGTTGGAAAAGGACGAGAGCAAAAAAAGGAAAAAAGAAAGGAAAGAAAGAAAGAAAGAAGAAAGAAGAAAGAAAGAAGAAAGTAAAAAGAAAGAAAAAAGAAAGAAAAAAGAAAGAAAAAAGAAGAAAGAAAGAAAAAAAAAAACTTACTTATAATTAGCAGACCATGCAAGCCAGAACATGCTGATGAAGAAGCCAATTCCACCAACCATGGCAAGCGGCAAGCGGTCTTCGGGGGTCAGCTCGGATATTTTGAGGCTGCCATTGGCAACCTTTCTTTGTCGGAGGTGCGAATCCAAGGCGACAATGGCTCCGCCGCAGGCGGCTCCGACAGCAGTGCCGAGGAGCGGCAACTCGCCAATACCGGCGTTCCACCCGCGCATCTTTTGAAAGACGAGGGGGTAGATGGAGAAGAGCATGTAGAGCAGCATGTAGACGACGGCCAGATAGATGGCGCACAGCAGCGATATGGTGTCAAACAGGATAATCCAAGGCCGCGTCAGGGCAACCTTGTACGCGGCGCCGAGGGAGCGATCCGAGTCCTCGATTTCGGCCCTGGCGTGCGTGAAGCCGTGCTGCCGCGCGCGCCTCGCCTTGTGCAGCAGGACGATCGGGGGGTACGTTTCGGGAATGGTGACGACGAGCAGCATGGTAAACGAGGCCAGCCAGAGCAGCATCCAGAAGCACCAGCGCCAGCCGTCGTCGCCCTTGCTGAGCTGCAAGAAGCCGGCGACGACGGGCCCGACGGCGGGTCCGATCCAGACCATGGTGGAGAAGCAGGCAAAGGCCGTGGCGCGGTGCACGGGGTCCCAGAGGTCGACGAGCACGCCGGGCGCGTTGCTGAGCGGGGCCGAGGCAAACGTGCCGGTGAGGAAGCGGCCGACGAGCAGGGCGGCGAAATTGGGCGGCCACGAGGTCAGGAAGCTAAAGGCGACGTAGCCGGCAAACGTGACGATGAAGATGATGCGGCGGCCGTAGAACTCGCTGAGCGGCGCAAAGAGCAGCGGCCCCGCGCAGTAGCCGAGCAGGAAGAGGGTGACGGTGAGGGCCGAGACCTCGGCGGAGACGCGGAAGTGCTTGTCGAGGGAGGCGTTGACGGCGCTGGGGGCCGAGGAGGCCATGGTGGCGTTGAGGACGAGGAGCACGGAGACGGCGGAGATGCCGGCGCGTCGGGCCATGCTCCAGTTCATGGGGTTTTCGGGGTCAGAGGGCGCAAAGTCGACGTAGCCGCGGGAGTTGAGGAAGGGAGCCTGCGAGCGGTCGATTTCATGGGTCCGGATGGGCTTGTTGGTCGCCGAGGACAAGACCCGGCTGATGGTGTCCATGATGGAGGGGCGGATTGGACTGCAGTCCGGGGTGATTCTGCAGTCCGGGGGTTGTTGGGGTCGTGTAAGTGGGAGGCTCTTGGAGGAGCGTTATGCGAGGCTGTCAATCATCGCTACATGTGACATGTATGCAGAATCCGAGTGTCTTGGGCATGGGTGACGTGGGGAGGACATGATGGGGTATTTCTAATTATTAGATGGTCTGGGATGTCGGCCGCGGAATTCTCCCGGCCGACTTGACCGCGAGCCATTGTCGCAGAGTCGGCGCCGACCATCTCTGCCGATTGCGTGGTGTCGTCATGAACGCTAAATATTTCATGTCAGATTTTGAAATACTGGCGCTAGCAGCCATCCGCGGACAATTCATTGCTGTGAAAACAACATGAACATCCAGAAGCGCTGTCCGTCGATGAAGTGAATCTCTACCACCTGACGCGATGGAAGCAAGAAAGCACTCATGTAAAGCTTTGGGTTTTTTTTTTTTTTTTTTTTTTTTTTT
>JAAHCF010000582.1:0-24549 GCA_038367545.1 Beauveria asiatica | reverse complement strand
AAAATTAGACTATTCCTTATTAAATAGAAAATATTAAATACTAACTATAAACTATTACTACTAGATAGAATAAGAGTCTACCTAATATTTTATATATTACTACTAGAGAAAGCACTAAATAATTCTACACTTACTATAAGAATTATAGTTAATAATACTAATAAATATAAAGTTAAGAGAATACTTAAAGTATAAGGAAATATTAAAAATTATTATTATCTTATTAAATAGAAGGGATACCTAAATACTAAAAACACCTAGGAGCTAATTAAAAATCTTATAAATTATTTAATTCTACTTAAATAGTTCCACTCCTAAGAAACACATCCTAATTAATTATATAAGTACTATTTAATAACTTAATACTAAACTTAGTATCTAAAGAATAAACTAGAGTAGGATCTAGATCTTTAGAAGGAGTAGGAAGGACCCCTATAGTCTTCTAAAGCTATTCCACTTCCTCCTATTCCACACGCTCTAATTCTTCGACATTATTAATACCACGCGCTATCGCACGCATTATTTTCTTAAACTATAATTTCTTTTATTTTTATAAGCGGCGCACTTTAGCACTTACCTTTTTAAGCTCTTCTTTAGTAGCCTCTAATTCAGATTTAGCTTTTTAGTGCTAGGTGCTAATATAATAAAGCTACTAAGGAGTAAGAGGATTTATATTATAATAAGACTAGTTAAGATAAATATACTTAAAATATTAAGATAAGTCCGCGTTAGACGCCTTATAGTTCTAAAGGCCTTATTCTTTATAGAATAAGTATATAGGCATATTAACTAGATTTTTAATTATTAACTTAAGAAGGGCGTTTTATTTATCTATCTTATAGGAAGGTTTTTAGGATTATATAGGAGGTCTTAAGATATAATTAGATATAATAGTATATGTTAATATAGGAGGGAGAAGCCACCTACTACTTAGCTAGCCTATTTAATAGCCTTAAGGATAAGACTAAAGGAGGAGGGGTATTATATTATAAACACTACTATATAGATACGGGGCTAAGCTAGGCTATTAGGGTAGGTATGCCTATAGCCTAGTTTATATATAAGGTTACGTAATAGCTTATTAGATTACTAGAATAATCTAACTATATAAGATTATTTAGGTAGTTAGATAAGCCTTATAAGCTAAGCTATAGTAGAGAGATAGATAAGTACTTAAGGAAGAGGTATTCCTATAGCTAAGTAGTCTAGATCTCTACTAATTAATCTAAGTAATTCTAAGTAATTAGTTTTAAGAGTTCTACTCTTAATAATTCCTTACGCTAAGATACTGCTTAAGTGGCTACTCTATAGCATTTAAACCTGACTCACTACCTAAGAAATAGACTAACTATAGATTAGGATTAAGCCATCGTTATAGTAATATTCTAATATTTAGTTTATTCTTTTTATTTATTTATCTATTTAAAGATAAAATATAATAAATAGTTAATATTAAATATTTAAAATATTATATAACTTTAATTAGAATTTACTTATAAATAAAGATCCTTAATCTAAGATAATATTATTAGGTATACTATTATATTACTACTAGTATAACCGTTATTACTTTCGTTAATATATACGTACTATACTTATAACTATAAAAGTTACCTATAGATTTAGATAGCTAGAGAGATTAATTAATATATTACTACTATCTATAGACCTACTAGTTATAGTATATATAGCTTAGTAATCCTATTAACTACTAATATAGTCTTAAATAGAGAGCTTATTAATACTAATAAGCTATTAGTCTAAACTATTATATTAGACACTAGATCTAGATAATTAAGAGGTCTAATAAATAGTAGTAATTACTTTAAATAAATTATATAACTACTAGGATTAAACTATTAATTTAATCCCTAGGTATATAATTAGACTTAGAAATATTTAAATAAGTTATAAATATATTAAATCTATTAAGAGATAGATAATTACCTAAGTTATAAAGAATTATATTAAAAAACTCTTTTAAGAAAAAAGAATTTTTAAAACCTATTATAACCTATATAGATTTTTATAAAATTACTAAATTTTATAAATTTATCTAGTAAAATAAGGAATTACCCCTTAACTAGGTGATTTTTAATAATATAAAAACCTTTAAAAAACTACTACTACTAGTAGAAGGAACTACTAATAATAAAGGTAAAATTAGCCTACTAGAAGATAAACTAAATAATCTTTATATATAACTAATATAAAGTTAAGTTACCTTTAAGAATATTAGAATTATCTAAAAATAAGTATAAAATTATATTTAAATAGTAAAAGGGGATATAATAAAGACCCTAATAGAACTAAAAAAAGGGAAAATATTAGTAATAGAAGAAGAAGAATATAAAGTATTAGCTAACTCTTTAAAAAAATTAAACTTAGAGATAATTTTATTAGGCTTATTAGTAGGCTTAGCCTTAATATTTATATCCCTCTTATTTAGGGAGAAACTAGTTCTAGTAATATTAAACCTATAAGTAATAATAAGGGAAATAAGTATATTAGGATCTTAGGGGAAATAAAGAATCCCCCCTATAGAGGATAGAACTACTAGGACTATTAACTAGCTACTTATTAAAATCTTAAAATAAATAAATAAAAATAGCTAGGCTATAAAAGTAATACTAGAATAAAATACTAAGAGTATAGAGACTTCTAGTAAGATAATAGACTAGTTAAATATTATATTAGAATAACTATAAAATATAATAATAGAAGTACTATTAGAGTAAAATACTAAGAGTATAGAGACTTTTAATAAAATAATAGACTAATTAGATATTATATTAGAATAACTATAAAATATAATAATAAATATAGTAATAAAGGCATTTATTAAAGTAATAAGTAAATTTAGTATTAAAGAAAAAGGGATTACTATAGCTAATAGTATCTTAGATAATACTAGAAGGAATAACCTAACTATAGAGAGACTCTTACTAGTACTAACTCTAAATACTAAATACTCTACTCTACACACTATAATAGATATTCTAATAGTTAGATAATTTTAGCTATAGGCCCTAGATAATAAATATATAAAAGGATCTAATAATTATATAGAAAAATATATTATTATTTAAGAACTTAATACTTAGATATAAATAGTAAAAACTAGCCTTAGTAATAATATATTTAATACTTATATACTTAGAACCTCCTTATAGTAATTACTTAAAGGAGATATAAAACTATAGTATAAAATATAGCTAATAAAATAAGAAAAAAGAGACTACTAGTAGAATAAAGACACCTTCTTTAACGCCCTTAGAGCTAAATATAGTATCTAGCTAGTAAAAGCCTAAGAATAGATAAATAATATAATCTATACCCTAATAAGTCTAACTAAGAAGAATATTATAATTACTTCCCTATATACTAAATTCTAACTATATATAAAAGTATTAGGTAATAATTTAAGCTATTAATACCTTATTTACTTTTACTAGAAGCTACTATTAAAACTATATATTATTTATAAAGTACTAATATAGGGAATAAATATATTAGCCTATTTAGATAAGGTTAAGAGATAGTAACTTATTTTTAAGGAAGTACTAAAAATATAAAGTTATAAAGTATAATTATCTTTAGAGTATTATAAGGTATATATAATAAGAGAAAGTAATAATAAATTAAATAAATTAGAGGAAGGAGCTACTTATATATATAATAATAATAGAAGAGGCTAGAGCTAATAAGGCTAACGCCCCTTCTAGTAATTAAACCTAGTATTCTACTATAAAAGGTTATTTTCTTATTACTAGAACCTATAGGACTTATAACTATTTTAACTAGACTAATATAAGTATAATAAAAGTAACCTTAGGGGCTACTAATTAAACTTATATATATAATAGGAATTTCTCTAAAAGAATAATAAGCCTTTTACTAATACTTATAAAATAAGAAGAAGGCTTAGATAGATAGACGTAGAGGTAAAGAAGTAATTCTAATAATAGATATAAAAAAAAACCTATATAAGAGGTAAATTCTATATAATTAACTTAGGTAAAAGTAACCTAGAAGTATAATATAAAGACCTATATACTAGAGGTTATAGTTATATCTTAGATAGTAATAAACCTATAAAGTAGGAAGTTAAATCTAATAAAAGTAAAGTAAATTTTTTTAATAAAATACTATTACTAGAGCTAGAGTAGTCTACTTTTTATAAAGGAGGAGATAGCTCTAATAATAAAAAATACGCTTATACTATAATAGACTAGAGTAAGAAGAAAAGTAATACTTTAGTAATTAAAGTAATTACTAGGCTAAACGCTTTTATTATTTATAAAAAGTATATTATAATATATATAAGGAGCCTAATATACTTTATATTAAATAGACTAAGCTTTAAAATCTACTTAGATATAGGCGCTTTTAATACCCTAGTTAATAAAGTATAACTTCTAAAGAATAAAAACGCCCTAAAGTTCTATAATAGAATACTAAAGCCTATTAAGGGTATACTATTAAGGTTTAATATTACTAAAGTAGCTACTTTTAAGTTTTATATAAATATAAGAATCCCTAAGAAAGATACTCTAATATATATTATAGTAATAGCTAATATAGTTAAAGGGCTTAGCCCTTAGCTATTATTAGGAAATTTATTCTTTTATAACTATAGTACTAAAATTAACTTTATATAAGAGAAAGTTACCCTAAAGAGTATATAAAATATAGAGCTATAAACCTATATCTTCTAAAAAAAGAAAGTAGAGTAATTCTAATATATAATACACACTAAGGAGAATATAATAGTTAAGGTAGGATAATAAGTACTAGTAGTAATATTATAAAAGGATCTAATAATAATAAAATATATATAAGAATCCTTTACTTTCTACTTTATAGCTATTTATAAAGTTACTTATAATACTATAATTAATATAAAAACCCCTAAATATATTATAATATATAACTAAGGCCTATAAGACTATTAGGGCCCTAAGGGGGCGTGGCGTGTATATAGGGAGGAAGTGAGCAGGGACACACGGAACGGGGACACTAAGGGTAAGGTAGAGTTATATAGGGAATGTATAAGTACTTAGCTATAGCGTTAAGGTAAGTAAGTAGAGATAGAGTAGTAATAATTCCTAGTACTATTATAACTATAGGGGTATATAGCTAAATATAGGCACTCTTCTTACTATAACCTTATAAGATTATTACTCTAAAACCTATCTAATAAGTAAGAAGACTATAATAGTATTATTATAATTAATTAAAACTAATAATAATAACCTATTAATAGTAAGGCAGAGGTAACCACCTAAGATCCTACTAGGGAATATATAAAAGAGATAACTTATAATATTAGTATAATATTACTAATAATAGAGATATTTAATAATATTATAAGGATTAACTTAACCCTTATAGAGGATAAGTTATAAAGTTACCTTACCTAGGTTATAAATATATAATAATATAAGAAAATATTAAAGCTATTATAGAAGGTAGAAAAAGAGGAGGATATTAAACTAGGCCTAGATTTAGAAGTACTCTTAAAAAAGGAGAAATAGAAGAATATAGTAATAATATAGCTACTTAATACCTAGTTTAAAGGGAAGTTATATATTAAGTACTAGAACTTCTTAATAGCTTTATAAACCTACTTTAAGGCTAATATAAATAATTATATAAAAGACTAAGAGAAGGTAATATATATAGTACTTTATTTTTAAGGAGAAGCCTAGAAGTATTAGAGTAGTTACTTTAAAGATACTTTAATAAGAAGGTATAAAGGATTCTCTTAGGAGGAATTTTACGCCTAGTATAGAAATAAACTAAAAAATAAAGATATTAAGATATAAAGAGTAATATAAGTACTTATTATATATTAATAAAAGGATTTTAAGTTAGTAAAAGAGTACTTATAATACTTTAAAAATATTATACTAAAGCTACTAGATATATTAGCCTTAAGTATAAAGATAGCTTAGGTAATTAAGTATATATAAGAATAAATTAAGATAGCCCTAAGTAGTAGTAGTGCCCTAGTAACTTAGAAACTACTAGAATCCTAGGTAGAGAATATAGAGAGAGTAGTAAGGATAATATAAGAGGTAAGGAAAGTAAGACTAATAAGACTATTACTAGGGACACTATAAGGACCTATAGTATTATATAGAGGAAATAGTAATAGTATAGGATACTATAAATATAAAAGTATAAACTATATTTAAAGGGATTATTAAGTACCTTATTATATAATATATAGGTACTAGTTATATACTATAACTTAGTATATAGATAGAGGCTAGGTATTAGTTAAGTAGATAGTAAGTAATAACCTAGCTATAATACCTTTAAATAATATACTTATAAAGTAAGTAAGACTAGAGAATAAGGATTAATAAGAAGTCTATTACTAACTATACTTAAAAAAGGAGATTATAGTAAAAATATAATAAAGATAAGGCTAAGAAATTATATTAGTCTTTTTAAATATAAAGAGTAATTTAAATATAATAGATAGAAGTCTAATAACTAAAGACTAAATTTAAGAGCTAGATATTATAAATTTACTAAGATATCTCCTTAAGAAAATAAAGTCTTATTATATTTATAAATAAATAATAAAGATACTCTAGATTATAAATAACTTAGGAATTAGAAGGGAGTAATAAATACTATTTATAATTATAAATAGCTCTTTATAGGTAATATTAGGATTATAGTAGTATATTAAGGAGAATATCTAATAGTAATATAAGGAAATAAAGTAGTATTTCCTAATTTAGTAGGGTAATATTAAGCTAGTTATAAGCCTAAAGGAACTTTATAAGGTAACTAAGTAAGTAAGATTATATATAATTATAATAAGGGGACTAGAGGATAAAGAAGAAGATTATTATAAGGTAAAAGTAATCTTAAAAAGTTATTAAGATTTTAGCTAAATATTCTTAGTAGAAAAAGTAACTAAGCTACTTACCTTAGATAAACTAATATATATAATTAATATTAAGGAAGGGAAAAGCCTACTATAGGGACCTATTTACGCGCTATTTATAAGGGAGCTAGATAAACTCTATAAATTTATAAATAAGGGGCTAAAAAGAAGCTAGATCTAAT
Organism: Beauveria asiatica; assembly: GCA_038367545.1. Taxonomy (NCBI): domain Eukaryota; kingdom Fungi; phylum Ascomycota; class Sordariomycetes; order Hypocreales; family Cordycipitaceae; genus Beauveria; species Beauveria asiatica. The sequence continues at coordinate 17,460 of JAAHCF010000582.1, read as the reverse complement.
ACTCTATAAGCCTAATAGGGGCGCCTATACTCTTTATACTAAAGAAAGGAGATAAGCTATAACTATATATTAACTACTAGGGGTTAAACTAGGTAACTTATAAGAACTATATACTACTATTACTAATTATAGAGATCCTTAATTATATAAAGGGAGTAAAGATCTATATAAAGCTAAATATAAAGAATACTTATAAATAGTTATATATTTATAAGGGTAATAAGTAAAAGATAGTATTTTACTATTAATATAAATACTTTAAATATATAATTTTACTATTTAGTCTAATAAGGGTACTAGTATTTTTTTAAGAATATATTAATTATATATTATATAAGGAAATTAACTATATCTATATTATATATTTTAATAATATCTTAGTATTTAGTAGGGATAAAGTAGAATATATATAGTATATATACTAGGTACTAGTAAAGCTAAAGAAAGTAAAGCTATACTTAAACCTAGAAAAGTATAAGTTTAGTATAATTATAGTAAAATTCCTTAGGTTTATAATAAAATAAGGGAAAATTATAATAGACTAAGAATATATTAAAGTAATAGTAAGTTAGCTAGAACTAGATAGTATTAAGGAAGTCTAGTTATTCTTTAGTTTTATAGGATTTTATTAATAGTTTATTAAGAACTTTAGTAAAATTATACTATTACTAATAGAAAGGATAAAGGAAAATATAAAAAGAAGATTCTAATTAACTACTAAGGAGCTAGAAGTATTCTTAAAGCTAAAGTTAGCTTTTATAAAGGCTCTAATACTAGTATAGTTTAACTTAAAAACACTAATCTAAGTAAAAATAAATACCTTAGACTTTATAATTAAAGTAGTCTTATTATAACTATAAAGAGGATACTAGTACCTAGTAGTATTCTTATTATAAAAACTTTATAAGGTAGAACTATAATACTAAATACTAAATATAAAAATATTTATAATATTAATAGTATTTTAATAATAAAGGTATTACTTAGTATACTTAATATAAATAATTAATATAATTATAGATTACTTAAACTATAGTTACCTAGTAAAGAAGAAGAATCTAACTTACTACTAGATAGTAATACTAAATAAATTATCTCCTTTTAATTTTAAAATTATATTTAAACTAAAAAAATTAAACCTAGTAAATATACTATTATAAAAAGAGGATTATAATAATAAGGAGAAAATAAAGGTATAAGGGAATAATATAATCTTAAGGTTCTTATAGCGGTTTAGTAATAAAGAATAGAGGGAGGAGATAATAGAGCTAGGACTAAGATTAGTAAGGATTATAGTAATATTAGGTAAGGAGTAAGAAAGGGGGATAAAGGAAAGAAATAGGAGAGATATAGAGGTACCTAAAGAGGAAACTTAGGTACCTTTAGTAAATAAGATAAGAAAATACTAGTAAGGGGATACCTTTATAAGGAAAGTATATAAGAAGATTTAAAAAAGCTATATAGAGGTAATAACTATATAAGGGGGGCACTAGAATATAAATAACTATAACCTTATATAAGAATAGAAGGATCTTTATACTAGTAAGAATAAGAATAGAGATTTTATAGCTATATTATAATAACCTTATAGCTAAGTACTAGGGGGTATATAGGATAAGTAAAAGGGTAAGTTAATAGTTCTTTTAGTAATCTTTAAAAAAAGATATAGTAATATATATTAAAGTATATTATATTTACTAGATTATAAAGGGAAGGTAATATTAACTATATAGCTACCTAGCTATATTACTAATACTAAGTTAACTATTTAAGGAGATTACTATAAATATAATTATAAGGCTACTAGAGGTTTAGGGTAAGAGGAGAAAGTAAAATATAATCCTAATAATTATAGATAGACTAAGTAAGTATAATATCTATATTATTATAAATAAGAATCTTATTAGTAAAGGCCTTATAAATATTATCCTTTATAAGGTTATAGTATACTATAGAATACTAAAGAGTATTATATTAGATTATAGATTTATCTTTACCTTAGGGTTCTAGTAAAGTCTCTATTACCTCCTAGTAATTAAGTAGTATCTTAGTATAGTATTTTACCCTTAGATAAATAGGTAAATAAAATAAATAAACTAAGTAGTTAAATATTACTTATAAATATTCTACTCTATAAACTAGTTAGACTAGCTAGTATATCTCCTAATAATATAATTTATATATAATATAGGTATATAAGTATTAACTAATAAAACACTTATAAGGATACTATTAGAGTATAACTTAATAATCCTAGTACTAATAAGGCTTTATAGGTTAATTAATATATAAGTAGGTATTAAGGTAAAAATCTAGTAAACTATTAGGGATAAAGTAGTAAAGTACTTATAAATAGCTTAATAAGCCTAAGTATACTAGTATAATAAGGGAAGAAAAAAAAGGGAATTTATAGTAAGTAACTAAGTACTCCTAATAATAAAGAACCTATACTTATAATAGCTATACTAGAAGCTTATAATAAAATATATAGGATTATACTAAATTATAAAGTAAGTTAGTATAAGTAGCTTAGTATACTAAATAAACCTCTTACCTAAGCTATATATTTATAATATATTTAATATAAGCTTACTAGAACTATACTATAAATAAGAAAGATAGGAAAATATAGTAAATAACTTAGTACTATAAAGAGAAGAAGAATATAAGGTAGAGGAGATTATAAGGTATAAGTACTAAGGGAAATAATAGTTATTCTAAATAAAATAGGTAGGCTATAGAGAAGAAGAGAATTTATAGTTATAAAAGAGTAACTTTATAGAGGAGGAAATAATTAAGGAGTATAAAGATAATTTATAAGGATAATAAAAGAAAAAAGGAAATAATAGTAAATAGACTATAAGGTTATAAGGAGATAAAAGTAAGGTAACTAATTATAAATTAATAATAAGTTCTTAATAAGTTTATAAAGTCTAAGTCTTTTAATAAAGTAATAAGGTAATAGTATTTTTATTATAAATATAATAATAAGGAGTAAGGTCCTTAGTTATAATATAATAACTATAATATTATTATATACTAGTAAAAGTAAAAAGATAAATAAATTCCTAGTAAAAAAGGTATAATATAGTTATAAGGGGGTAGTAAGGATATTATAAGCCTACTATTTAAGGGTATAGGCGCGCTTAAGATTATTATTAAGATAGTTATTAGGAGGAGGCTATAAGCTTATAGTTAATAAAGTAGATTACTAAATAGTTATAATAGAGTTAAGGTAAGGATATAAATAAATAATAGTAATAAATACTTTAAAGTTATAACTATTAGGTAGTATAAGAATAAAGCTAAACTTAATATTAAAGGAGGTATACTAGTAGTAAGTTAATAAGTAAGGAGTAGCTAAGAAGTAATAAGTAACTTATAATAATATAATATAAGCTAGAAGTAAGGTAATAAAGATACTCTAACTAAGATATAATAAGGGTAGTAATATACTTATAGTTAGCTTCTTATATAATAAGGGTAATATACTTAGTAATAGTAAGAGGTAAGGATACTATAAAGAAGCTAGTAGTTACTTATAAGGTAATAGTAATAATAATAGACTATAGGGTTATATCTTATTTAATATAAGGAGGCTAATAATAATAAGCTATTTACTTAAATATAATAAGACTATAGTAACTAGTTAAGATTTAATAACCTAAGGTAGTATTAGTAGACTATAGTAAATTAATAGTAAGGTACTAGTAGAGTAATAGTAAATATATAAAGATAATAGTATTATAGTACTAGTAATTATAGAATATATTATAAACTTATTATTTACTTATAATAAGTATAAGGTAGTCTTTATTATTATATAAATACTTAATATACTTTATAAACCTAACTATAAAATAATAAGTTAGTAGTAAATAGACTAAGGGGTTATAATAACTTAACTAGCTTAAGAGTAATAGTCCTTATAATTTTTAATCTTATATACTATATAATAAAGGTAATAACTATAAGTATAATTAAAGCTATAAAAATAAAGTAAGTTAGTAAAGAAGAAATAATAGAGGTAAGAGTATATATATAAGGCTATAGTTAAAAGTATTAAAAGAAGTATTAGTAAGGGAGATAAAGAGGGGATATAGGGAGAAACTTACTTAGATATAGTAAGCTAGGCTATTATAGTAATAGCCTTAGGGATAGGGACCTAAGTAAACCTATAAGGTAATAGTAAGTTAGAAGTAAAGAGGAAGTAGGTAAATAACTTATATAATAGTAAACTACTAAGAGGGGAGTTATAGTAAAAAAGGAGTAAGGTAATAAAGGGATAATAGTAAAGTTATAATAAAGAGAGGGATTAAACTATATAAAAGCTAAAATATAATAAATTAGTAATAAGGATATAATAATTAAATAAAGATAATAAAATAAGGTAATAGTAAGGTAAGGGTATAAGGGGAATAGAGAAGGTAAGGGAAATAGTAAGAAGATAAGAGGAAAAAATATAGCTAAAAAGGTAAAAAAATATAGAATTAGTAATTTAAGATATATATAATAAAAATTAATATAAGAAAAATATAAAAAAGAGTTAGGAGGAGGAGGTAGTAATAATATAAATAAAAGGAAGAAAAGAAGTTATAAAGGTAAGGGGAAGTTAGTATATATAGAGTTTAGTAAGATTAAGGAAAAGAAGAAAAAGAAAAAAAAAGGAAGGTATTATAAAAAATACCTATAAGCTTAAATAATAAAATATATAATTCTATAAGTATATAAAGTTATAAAAGAGGAAAAACTAAATATAAATAATAGTTATTATAAAATAATAAGGAAATAAGAAGTAAATAAAGTAAATATTATAAGAGAATAAATAAAATATATAAATAGTAGGAGATAAGTATATATAAGGAAATATATAGTAAGATTAAAAGGGTAAGGGATAAGTAAATATACTATAAGAATTATATAATAAGAAGACTATAAAGTAAGTATTAAGGAAGTAAATAATAAAGAATAATACTATAAGTAAATAAAATATAATAAGTAATAAAGGATAGACTTATATAATAGGGGATATTATAAGGGTATAAAGATAAGGTAATAAGGTTATAAGCTAATAAGAAAGGAAGTAAAGGAGAGGATATAAATAATACTAGGGATAGTGCTAAGAGAGAAGGGGTAGCTTATTAGGGCCCTAAGGGGGTATAGTATATATATAGGGAGGAAGTAAGCGGGGATATATAGAATAAGGATACTAAGGGTAGGGTAAAGTTATATAGGGAATATATAAGTACTTAGCTATAGTATTAAGGTAAGTAAATAGAGATAGAGTAGTAATAATTCCTAATACTATTATAACTATAGGGGTATATAACTAAATATAAGTACTCTTTTTATTATAACCTTATAAGATTATTACTCTAAAACCTATCTAATAAATAAAAAGACTATAATAGTATTATTATAGCTAATTAAAACTAATAATAATAACCTACTAATAGTAAGGTAGAGGTAACCACCTAAGATCTTACTAGGGAATATATAAAAGAGATAACCTATAATATTAATATAATATTACTAATAATAAAAATATCTAATAGTATTATAGGGATTAACTTAACCCTTATAGAGAATAAGTTATAGAGTTACCTTATTTAGGTTATAAATATATAGTAATATAAGAAAATATTAGAATTACTATAAAAAGTAGAAAAAGGGGAGGATATTAAACTAGGCCTAGATTTAAAAGTACTCTTAAAAAAAAAGAAATAAAAGAATATAATAATAATATAACTACCTAACGCCTAGTTTAAAGAGAAGTTATATATTAAGTACTAGAACTTCTTAATAGCTTTATAAACTTACTTTAAGGCTAATATAAATAATTATATAAAAGACTAAGAGAAGGTAATATATATAGTACTCTATCTCTAAGGAGAAGCCTAGAAGTATTAGAGTAATTATTTTAAAGATACTTTAGTAAGAAGGTATAAAGGATTCTCCTAGGAGGAATTCTATACCTAGTATAAAAATAAACTAAGAAGTAAAGATATTAAGGTATAAAGGGTAATATAGGTACTTATTATATATTAATAAAAGGATTTTAAGTTAATAAGAGAATACCTATAATACTTTAAAAATACTATACTAAAGCTATTAGATATACTAGCCTTAAGTATAAAGATAGCTTAGGTAACTAAGTATATATAAGAATAAATTAAAATAGCCCTAAGTAATAGTAATACCCTAATAACTTAGAAACTACTAAAATCCTAGGTAAAGAATATAGAGAGAGTAGTAAGGATAATATAAAAGGTAAGGAAAGTAAGACTAATAAGACTATTACTAAGGATACTATAAGGACCTATAATATTATATAGAGGAAGTAGTAATAGTATAAGATACTATAAATATAAAAGTATAAACTATATTTAAAGGGATTATTAGGCACCTTATTATATAATATATAAATACTAGTTATATACTATAGCCTAGTATATAAATAGAGACTAGGTATTAGTTAAGTAGATAGTAAGTAATAACCTAGCTATAATACCCCTAAATAATATACCTATAAAGTAAGTAAGACTAGAAAATAGGGATTAATAAAAAGTCTACTATTAACTATACCTAAAAAAGGAGATTATAGTAAAAATATAATAAGGATAAGGCTAAGAAACTATACTAGTCTTTCTAGATATAAGAAGTAATTTAAATATAATAAATAGAAGTCTAGTAATTAAAGACTAAATTTAAGAGCTAAATATTATAAACTTATTAAGATATCCCCTTAAAAAAATAAAGTCTTATTATATTTATAGATAAATAATAAAGATACTCTAAATTATAAATAACTTAAGAATTAGAAGGGAGTAGTAAATACTATTTATAGTTATAAATAGCTCTTTATAAGTAATATTAGAACTATAATAGTATATTAAGGAGAATATTTAATAGTAGTATAGGGAAATAAAGTAATACTTCCTAATTTAGTAGGGTAATATTAAGCTAGTTATAAGCCTAAAAGAACTTTATAAGGTAACTAAGTAAGTAAGATTATATATAATTATAATAAGGGGACTAGAGGATAAAGAAGGAGATTACTATAAGGTAAAAGTAATCTTAAAGAGCTATTAAGATTTTAGCTAAATATTCTTAGTAGAAAAAGTAGCTAAGCTACCTACCTTAAATAAACTAATATATATAATTAATATTAAAGAAGGGAAAAGCCTACTATAAGGACCTATTTATATACTATTTATAAGAGAGCTAGATAAACTCTATAAATTTATAAATAAAGGGCTAAAAAGAAGCTAGATCTAATACTCTATAAGCCTAATAGGGGCGCCTATACTCTTTATATTAAAGAAAGGAGGTAAGTTATAACTATATATTAACTACTAGGGGTTAAACTAGATAATTTATAAGACCTATATACTACTACTACTAATTATAAAAATCCTTAATTATATAAAGGGAGTAAAGATTTATATAAAGTTAAATATAAAGGATACTTATAGATAGTTATATATCTATAAGGGTAATAAGTAAAAGATAATATTTTATTACTAATATAGATACTTTAAATATATAGTTTTACTATTTAGTCTAATAGGGGCACTAGTATCTTTTTAAGAATATATTAACTATATATTATATAAGGAAATTAACTATATTTATATTATATATTTTAATAATATTCTAGTATTTAGTAAGAATAAAGTAGAATATATATAATATATACTAGGTACTAGTAAAGCTAGAGAAAGTAAAGCTATACTTAAACCTAGAAAAGTATAAGTTTAGTATAACTATAATAAAATTCCTTAGGTTTATAATAAAATAGGGGAAAATTATAATAAACTAAGAATATATTAAAGTAATAGTAAGTTAGCTAGAACTAAGTAGTATTAAGGAAGTCTAGTTATTCTTTAGTTTTATAGGATTTTACTAATAGTTTATTAAGAACTTTAGTAAAATTATATTACTATTAATAGAAAAGATAAAGGGAAATATAAAAAAAAGGTTCTAGTTAACTACTAAGGAGCTAGAAGTATTCTTAAAGCTAAAGCTAGCTTTTATAAGGGCTCTAATACTAATATAGTTTAACCTAAAGGCACTAATCTAAATAAAAATAAATACCTTAGACTTTATAATTAGAGTAATCTTATTATAGCTATAAAGAGGATACTAGTACCTAGTAATATTCTTATTATAAAAACTCTATAAGGTAGAATTATAATACTAAATATTAGATATAGAAATATTTATAATACTAATAGTATTTTAATAATAAAGGCATTACCTAATATACCTAATATAAATAATTAATATAATTATAAATTACCTAAACTATAATTACCTAGTAAGGAAGAAGAATCTAATTTACTATTAGGTAATAGTATTAGATAAATTATCTCCTTTTAATTTTAAGATTATATTTAGACTAAGGAAATTAAACCTAATAAATATATTATTATAAAGGGAGGATTATAATAATAAAGAGAAAGTAGAGGTATAAGGGAATAATATAATCCTAGGGTTCTTATAATAGTTTAGTAGTAAAGAATAAAGGGAGAAGATAGTAGAGTTAAGACTAAGATTAGTAAGGATTATAATAATATTAGGTAGGGAGTAAGAAGGGGGGATAAAGGAAGGAAATAGGGGAGATATAAAGGCACTTAAAGAAAAAGCTTAGGCACCTCTAGTAGATAAGATAAGAGAATACTAGTAAGGGGATGCCTTTATAAGGAAAGTATATAAGAAGATTTAAAAAAGCTATATAGAGGTAATAATTATATAAGGGAGGTACTAGAATATAAATAACTATAACCTTTTATATAAAAATAAAAAGATCTTTATACTAGTAAAAATAAGGGTAAAGATTTTATAATTATATTATAATAACCTTATAGTTAGGTACTAGGGGGTATATAAGATAGGTAAAAGGGTAGGCTAATAGTTCTTTTAGTAATTTTTAAGAAAAGATATAATAATATATATTAAAGTATATTATATTTACTAGATTATAAAAAGAAGATAGTATTAATTATATAACTACCTAACTATACTACTAATACTAAGTTAATTATTTAAGGAGATTATTATAAATATAATTATAAAGCTATTAGAGGTCTAGGGTAAGAGGGGAAAGTAGAATATAATCTTAATAATTATAAATAGACTAAATAAGTATAATATTTATATTACTATAAATAAGAATTTTACTAATAAGGGCCTTATAAATATTATCTTTTATAAGGTTATAGTATACTATAGAATACTAAAGGATATTATATTAGATTATAAATCTATCTTTACCTTAGGGTTCTAGTAAAGTCTCTACTACCTCCTAGTAATTAAGTAATATCTTAGTATAGTATTCTACCCTTAGATAAATAAGTAAATAGAATAAATAAACTAAGTAATTAAATATTACTTATAGATATTCTACTCTATAAACTAGTTAAACTAGCTAGTATATCTCCTAATAGTATAATTTATATATAATATAGGTATATAAGTATTAACTAATAAGATACCTATAAGGATATTACTAGGGTATAACCTAATAATCCTAGTACTAATAAGGCTTTATAGGTTAATTAATATATAGGTAGGCGTTAGGATAAAAATCTAGTAAGCTATTAAGGATAAAGTAATAAGGCATTTATAGATAGCTTAATAAGCCTAAATATACTAGTATAATAAGGGAAAAAAGAAGAGGGAATTTATAATAAGTAACTAAGTACTCCTAGTAATAAAGAACCTATACCTATAGTAGTTATACTAGAAGCTTATAATAAAGTATATAGGACTATACTAAATTATAAAGTAAGTTAGTATAAGTAGCCTAGTATACTAAATAGACCTCCTACCTAAGCTATATATTTATAATATATTTAATATAAGCTTATTAGAACTATATTATAAATAAGAAGGGTAAGAAAATATAATAAATAACTTAGTATTATAAGGAGAAGAGGAATATAAGGTAGAGGAGATTATAGGGTATAAGTACTAAGGGAAATAATAATTATTTTAGGTAAAATAGGTAAGTTATAGAAAAGAAGAGAACTTATAGCTATAAAGGAGTGATTTTATAAAAGAGGAAATAATTAAGGAGTATAAAAATAGTCTATAAGGATAATAAAAGAAGAAAAGAAGTAATAGTAAATAGACTATAAGGTTATAAGAAAATAAAAATAAGGTAACTAATTATAAATTAATAATAAATTCTTAATAAGTTTATAAAGTCTAGGTCCTTTAATAAAATAATAAAGTAATAATATCTTTATTATAAATATAATAATAAGGAGTAAGGTCCTTAGTTATAGTATAATAGCTATAATATTATTATATACTAGTAAAAGTAAAAAGATAAATAAATTCTTAATAAAAAAAGTATAATATAATTATAAGAGGGTAGTAAGGATACTATAAGCCTATTACTTAAAGGTATAGGCGCGCTTAGGATTATTATTAGGATAGTTACTAGGAGGAGGCTATAAGCTTATAGTTAATAGAGTAGACTATTAGATAGTTATAGTAAAGTTAAGGCGAGGATATAGATAAATAGTAATAGTAAATACTTTAAAGTTATAACTATTAGGTAGTATAAGAATAAGGCTAAACTTAATACTAAAAGAGATATACTAATAGTAGGTTAATAAATAAGGAGTAGCTAAAAAATAGTAAATAACTTATAGTAATATAATATAAGCTAAAAGTAAGGTAATAAAAATACTTTAACTAAGATATAGTAAAAGTAGTAATATACTTATAATTAGCTTCCTATATAGTAAGGGTAATATACTTAGTAATAATAGGAGATAAGGATATTATAAGGAGGCTAATAGTTACCTATAAGATAATAATAGTAGTAATAGACTATAAGGTTATATCTTATTTAATATAAGGAGGCTAATAATAGTAAGTTACTTACTTAGATATAGTAAGGCTATAGTAATTAGTTAAGATTTAATAACTTAAGGTAGTATTAGTAGACTATAGTAAGTTAGTAATAAGATACTAGTAGGGTAGTAATAAATATATAAAGATAATAATACTATAATATTAGTAATTATAAAATATATTATAAACTTACTATTTACTTATAATAAGTATAAGGTAGTCTTTATTACTATATAAATACTTAATACACTTTATAGACCTAACTATAAAATAATAAGTTAGTAGTAAATAAACTAAGGGGTTATAATAACTTAACTAGTTTAAAAGTAGTAGTCCTTATAATTTTTAGTCTTATATACTATATAATAAAGGTAATAACTATAAGTATAATTAAAGCTATAAAGATAAAGTAAGTTAGTAAGGAAGAAGTAGTAAAGATAAGAGTATATATATAAGACTATAATTAAAAGTACTAAAAAGAGTATTAATAAGGGAGATAAAGAGGGGATATAAGAAGGAACCTACTTAAATATAGTAAGCTAGGCTACTATAGTAATAGCCTTAAGGATAAGGATCTAAGTAGACCTATAAGGTAATAGTAAGTTAGAAGTAAAGAGGAAGTAGGTAGATAACTTATATAATAGTAAACTACTAAGAGGGGGGTTATAATAAAAAAGGAGTAAGGTAATAAAGGAATAATAGTAAAGTTATAATAAAAAGAGGGATTAAACTATATAAAAGCTAGAATATAATAAATTAGTAATAAAGATATAATAATTAGATAAAGATAATAAGATAAGGTAATAGTAAAGTAAGGGTATAAGGGAAATAAGGAAGATAAGGGAAATAGTAAGAAGATAAGAGGAAAAAATATAGCTAAAAAGGTAAAAAAATATAAAATTAGTAATTTAAGGTATATATAATAAAAATTAATATAAGAAAAATATAAAAGAAAGCTAAGAGGAGGAGGTAGTAATAATATAAGTAAGAAGAAGGAAAGAAGCTATAAAGGTAAAGAGAAGTTAGTATATATAAAGTTTAGTAAAGTTAAAAAAAAGAAGAAAAAGAAAGGAAAAAGAAGATATTATAAAAAACACTTATAAGCTTAAATAATAAAATATATAATTTTATAAATATATAAAGTTATAAAAAAGGAAAAACTAAATATAGATAATAGTTATTATAAAATAATAAAGAAATAAGGAGTAAATAGGGTAAATATTATAAGAGAATAAATAAAATATATAAATAATAAAAGATAAGTATATATAAGGAAGTATATAATAAGATTAAAAGGGTAAAAAATAAGTAAATATATTATAAGAACTATATAGTAAGAAGACTATAAAGTAAGCACTAAGAAAGTAAATAATAAGAAATAGTATTATAAGTAAATAAAATATAATAAGTAATAAAGGATAGACTTATATAATAAGAGATACTATAAGGATATAGGGATAAGGTAATAAGGTTATAGGCTAATAAGAAGGGAAGTAGGGGAGAGGATATAAGTAGCGCTAGGGATAGTACTAGGAGAGAAGGGGTAGCCTATTAGGGCCCTAAGGGGGTGTGGCGTATATATAGGGAGGAAGTAAGTGGGGATATATAGAATAGGGATACTAAGGGTAGGGTAGAGTTATATAGGGAATATATAAGTACTTAGCTATAGTGTTAAGGTAAGTAAGTAGAGATAGAGTAGTAATAATTCCTAGCACTGTCACGACTATAGGGGTATATAGCTAAATATAGGCACTCTTCTCACTACGACCTTATAAAGACCTCTATATACCTAAGTATACCCTACTAGGCTGCCTAGAGGAATATTTAGGTAATAAATATATATTTTATATAGGTTATAAGGAAAATACTTATAATATATTAAATTTAGTATACTCTATAATAGATCTAATAATAGAAGACTTAACTAAGAAAATAGTATAATAAGAAGGAAATAACTAGACCTTAGATATTCCTAATATTAATATAGGCACCCTAAACTATAGTATATCTTAACTAGCTAATATCCTATATATTATAAATAAATTTAGGGTATATATTACTAATATTAACCTAATATTTACTAGAGTACTTTATTAGATAATAAATAAATATAATATTTACTATAATAGAGGCCTTATTCTAATAGAGGATAATAAAAAAATGTGAATTAACCTAGTTAAAGGATAGTAGAACTAGAAATATAGTGTTAGACCCTACCCCCTAGGCGTTAAAGATCGTGAAGTACTAGATAAATACTATAATAAGCTAATTATATAAGGAAAATTAGAGCTAATAATAGAACTAATGTTAATTATATACTTAGCTTTTATTATCTAGTATACTATAAATAGTAAAGTAATGTCTAAAATGAAATAATTATAGAAATAATAACCTTAACTACTAATTAGACTATAAGAATATATAGAGAATAGGCTACTATACTTAGTAAACCTATAAGGTAAATAGAAGCTAGTTATCCTATATAGCCTCTTTAAAGCTATTCTTAGTACTATATATAATAATAAGTACTACTTTAGAATAAGGAAGATACTTTTAGAACTTAGAGCTATATATATATAAGGAATAATAAAGGAAATTAATAAGTACCTTACCTTTTACCCTATATATAGAGAAAATTTTATTAATAGGTGGTTATTACTAGGAGAGCTTTAGCCTTTTAATTACCCCCCTACTCTCTTTTATATAATTTTACTAGATTTTATTATAGATTTACTATATATACTATTAAAAGGAATACTATAGGTAAAGGATAATTATAAGTATCTTAACACCCTCTACCTAGTATTATACTAGTTCTCTAAATATACCCTCCTAATTACTAGAAATAATAACTATACTACTAAGGACTAGGCCTAGCTACTATTATAAGGATTAATACTATATAACTAGGGCCTACCTTAAAGAATTATAAGTAATAGAGACCTAAAGTTTATTTCTATTATATAGACTAAGATTTTCTATATATTAGGCACTAGATTTAATATATTAATAGTATATTATACCTAAATAGATAGACTATTAGAATAGAAAAATTAGACTATAGAAGTAGTAATCTAATATTATATAGTAACTAACCTAATAGTCCCCTAGTTACTAATTCTACTAGCCTTATAGTATAATCTAAATAACGCCTATTTAGTACTAATTAATTAGAGTTTAAATTAAATAATTTATAGATTTTAGCCTATTTTTACTATTAATATAGTTATAAATACTAACTATATTACTAAAAAATTTAATATTAAAACTTTAGATAAACTATAAAAGATATATATATATAAGGCTTACCTTAGCCTTATAGTTAGTTCTACCCTTTAGAAACTATATTATAATATAAAGTATAGTATTCCTAATATCTAGGTAGGAGATAAGGTATACCTATAACTATATTAAGGTTATAAACTACCTAAAAATCCTAAATAGAAGTAGTTAGCCCTTAGAGTTAGCCTATATAAGGTTATTAAGTAAGTTTATCCTTAGGCCTATAGAATTAACTTCTATAGTAATAGTTATATTTACCTTATTATTAATATTATATATCTTTAGAAACCTTATTAAGGGTAGGATCCTTTTAATTAAAAAGAGCTAATACTACTAGTAATTATACTAGATAAAGAAGAGTACTAGGAGTTAGATAGAATTATTACTTATTAGTATAAATCTACTAATAAAAAGGAGTATAAGTTCTTAGTAAAATAATATAGATTTACTAATAAGGATAACTCTTAGATTATTAAGAGTATCTTATAAGAAGATATAAATAATATAGTAAATAAGTACTTATTAAAAACACTAGAACTATATAAATATAGGTAGCTACTAAGATAATAACTATTATACTATATATTAGAGCTAGCTAATTAAGTATAAGATAACTATATAAATATAAAAAGTAATAAGAGCTAAGAAAATATAAAAAGATCTTATAAAAAAGAAAAATATTTATTCTTATTAGTAAAAACACTAACTAGGATATTATAAGGTATAATAGGCGGAAATATTATTATAAATATATATTTATTAGCCCCTACTACTTATTACTAGCCTCTTAAACTCTTTACTCTTATAATATCTACTAAAGTGCCTAATATTAGAAGTAATATTATACTTATAGCTACTACCTAAAAAAACCTAAAATCTTATTAGTTTTATATTATATTTAGATATTAACTATTTATATATAACTACTAGTAACTAATAATAGCTACTAATAGCTAAGGTAAAGCTAAGTGTTAATAGGGGAGTAGGAGCTTAAATTTAATAAAGGTATTAATATTCTTACTTTTATTATTATAAGAATTAATATAATCACTAATAAAATCACTATTATATCCTAGTATAATAAGAATAGTAATAATAGTAATATTAGTACTTAGAGCTTAAGAGCTAGATAACTTAAGGCTAAAAAATACCTTAATAAGTATAATATTAATATAAATAATAACTATAATTAGAATTATTAGGTTATAAGATATCTTCTTCTATAAGTATAGTAGAACTAACTAAACTATAACTAGTATTAGCTAGATAAGTATTAAAAACTATTTAAATACTTATAACTAGAAAATATAGGGCTTAGGATAAATTTAGTAGATCTTATAATTTCTAGTGACCTTAATATAAATAAAAATAATATTAAAGTTAGAACTACCTAGTATAAAGAGGTAATAATTAATAAAGATAAAGGGGATAATAGAAATAATAATAAAGAGAACCTTAGTAGTAGAGAAGGAAATAGCGTTAATATTAGTAATAATAAGGAGCTAGATAATAATAATAATAATAATAAAAATAATCTAGCTATTAATAGTTCTAATAACTTAGATAATAAAACTAATAAGGAATTATAAGATAATAATAAAGATAGCCTACTAGATATTCTAAATAATAGTAGATACTTAGCTAAGAGTAGTAAGATAGTTATATTAAAGAAAACTAGTTATAGAAATTATACTATTTTTAATAAAGAAGACTTAGTTTCTAATACTACCTATACTAGAGGATACCCCTCTACTCTAGATTAGTATTTCCTACTAATAGACACTAATAATATAGAATATAAATTAACCTTCTTAAAGCCTATAATTAACTATATAAGACTTTACCTTAGTAACTTCTCTAATAAAAAGATAAAACTATAAAGTAAGGTAAAAGCTATATATAATACTAGTTAGTAGTTCTTTATAGCTAGATTTAATATATTTAGGAAGGATATTAACTAGAATTACTTACTTATAGGCCTATTTTACTAGGTTTAAACTAAAATTACTAAGTTCTTTAATAAAAGGGTAGGTAAAAAGGGTAAGAAGATAAAGAACTTAGAGGGCATTATAGTAAATAACTATATATACTATATTAAAACTAGTATTAGTAAAGCTATTATTATATACCTTAATAGCAGATATTACTTTACTAATAATAATATACTATATTAGATAAAGTATCTACCTATAAAGGCTAAGATTCTAATACTAGGATTTATAAGCTTATTTTATAATATAATACTAAAGATTACTAGTATACTTTTAATAGTTAGCTAAGTAAACCTAATATAAATTATAAGTAGTAATCTAGTTACCTAGTAGTAACTAGTATAGAAAAATATACTAGTAAATATAGTAAAGTAAGAGGCGGAAATAAAGAAATTTAATAATAATATTAAAGAGTTATAAGAGTATATTAATATTATTAATAACTAAGCTAATAGAACTAATAAGTAAATAAATAAACTTAGTATAGCTTCTAAGAAAATATATAGTGCCCTAGAGGTAAAAGATAATAAGATTAAGACCCTATATACTATAATTAACTATATAGTTAAGAAAATTAAAACCCTTAATAAGACTATAAAAATCACTAAGAGTAAGGTTAAGAATATTAGTAAAAAGGTTAATAACCTTACTAGTCTTTAGGTTAATAAAGATAAGTACTTAGCTAATAGTAATATAGATAATAACACTTCTCTAAGGGCTATAAAGAAAGTTAGATTTAATACCTAAACTAATAATAATAATACTAAATCCTCTAATAAGGGTAAAAAGAATACTAACTCTACTAAAAAGGGTAAGGTAGTAGTAGTAAGCCTAAAAGGTAAGGCGTCTAAAAAGAATATATAGAAAGGCTCTCTTAGCTAGGAAAAGGTAAGTACTATAGCTATAGCTAAAAAGAGCCTTAGAAATATTAAGAGAGTAAAAGGAACTACTACTTCTAGCTAGGCTTTAACTAATTAGGTAAATCCCTTTACTAAATATAAGAAATAAAAGGGTTAGATCTAACGCCTTAAGGACTAAAACTAGCCTTAGAGCCTATAGTCTTATAAAAAATTTTCTTATATTAATAATTTTACTTTTAACCTAACCTCTATTTTAGTTATAACTCCCTTAAAGTTAGGGGGCTATATAGAATTTATTACTATTATTTTTAATCTAATTAACTAATCTATAAGATATTTCTATTTATTTTAATATATAGTAAGCTATTTCTAATAAGACTATTTTTATTTTCTTATTTTATTTATTTTTTTAGAAATTAGTTTAATATTATAGATTAGATATTAAGATTAGACTTTAT
>JAAHCF010000581.1:0-24572 GCA_038367545.1 Beauveria asiatica | reverse complement strand
ACTAAATTATATTAAACTTAAAAAAAAAAAAAAAAGAAATTAATATAAAATAATATATACTTACTATACTACTAGATTATAAATATAAATTATAGTCTTCTCTAATTTATTAATATTAGTAGGAAAGGCTATTAATAATAATACTAAATATCTTTATTACTAATTATATTTAACTAGCTCTTAGCTAGGGTATAAGGAATCTTAAATAGTTAGTTAAAGTTAAAGGACCTAACCCTCTACCTAGATAAGAGTCTACTTATAGGTATTAAGTATTAAATAGTACTATACTTAAGTACTTTACTTAAGTTAGATAATAACTTAATAAGAAATTAGGGATCTTACCTTAGTATTCTTTATAATACCTATAAGGTTATATATATAGTAATAATAATTATAATAGGAGTTAAAACTCTATATAAGACTTAGAGTTATTTTAATTAGTTATTAATATTAAATAGAATTAAGAAGAAAATCTAAGCTACTATTATAAAGATATATATACTATATATATATATTTATAATAGTATAATTAAGTTAGTTATAATTAGCTATTATCTTATAATATATTTATAAAAAGGTTAGCTAAGACTAAGGAACTTATTAATAAGGAAAAGAAAATATATAAGTAAATAGCTTTTTTAATTAAGATAATAATAAGTATATTATTAAATAGTAATAGTATAGTTAAAAGAATACTATATAAGAAAGAAAAACTTAAGAAGATTACCTAGCTCTATAAGTACTTAATAATTCTTAATTAATAAAAATAAGTACTATATATAAAAGTAATTAGTATTATTTATAAGCCTTATTTAGTTAAATATAATAATAATTAAACCTTTATCTAGACTATTAGGGGATATTTTACTATCTAGCCTTAGAGGGCGCTTTTCTATATTAAAGTATTCTAACTTATTACTAAAGAAGTTATTTCCTTCTTTATTATTAAAATCCTTATTAGTATTAGAAAAGCTAGTAAAAGTATCTAATATACTTATAAATAGAGGGCCTATAAGAGGTAACTTAATAATAATAAGATATTATATAAAGTTAACCTAAAAAGATTTAGGTATAAAGTTATTAACTTAGGTAAGAGTTACTTAAATAGTATCTATATTTACTTTATTATATTAATAAGTAAGTATATTAATAACTTTTATAAGTTACTCTTTACTTTTAAATAAAGAAATAAAAATAGAGGAATTTATTATAAATATATAATAAATATTTTCTAAAGCGCTTTAAATATAAGACTCTTCTTATAGCTTATTAGTAATAAGTATTAGCTAGGGATTTAGTAAAGGATATATAGCTATAAACTTAATAATAAGTTATATATTAATAGCTTTTTACTTTACTCTAGTACTTTAAGAGGCTAATAGTAAGGTAGACTATTAAGCTTAAGTAAGCTAATTAAAGGGACTAATTAATACTAATATTAAAGTAGTATTAATAGGCTAGCTTAAGGTAGTCTATATAGTAAGAGTAACTTTAAGAATAGAAGAGTAATATTCTACTTTAGACTCCTAGTTTAAAAGCTACTTAATAGTTAATAAAGGAAGGAAAAGAAAAAACTATAAGTTAATATACTTCCTAACCCTTTAAGAAATTAAAAGCCTATATATATATAGTTTTATTAGACTAGTTTAAGGTATTAACTAAAAAGCTAAAAGACTAAATAATAATACTAGTTATAAATAAGGTAACTAGGCTAAGAATTATGCCTAGAGTTATAAATAAGGGTATAATAAAGTTATTTATAGGTTTATTATTAAAAGAAATTATTATAAGAGAAGAAGAAGAGTTCTTTATATAGGGATAAGTATAAGAGCCTATTTAAGAAGGAGTTAAACTAGCTTAAGAACCCTAGGAGTAATATAATATACCTTATATTAAAGGAGAACCTTAAGAAGAAGAGATTACTTTAGGCTTATTAGTAAGGTTTATAAAATAAACTTTATAAGAAGTATTAATAGTAGATATAGTAGTAAAAGTAAAAGTAAGTAAATAAGGTAAAGGGTTTTTAAATAATAAAGTAAAAAAGGTTATAAATAAAAGAAAATATAATTTTAAGTTAAAGGAAATATAGCTTTTATATACTTACTTATTATTACTAGCTAATTAAATATAAAATATTACTATTTATAATAATAAAAGTAAAGTAAGTATATTATTATAGAATCTATATAATATTACTTAATTTATAAGTATATAAGGTATATTAGAATTTTTATAGGGATTTAAAGAATTTAATTTAATTCTAAAGAAGTTACTAGTACCTAGTAAAGTACTTATTAAGGGGGAGATAATTATAATATCTAACCTATATTACTATAATAAGTATAAATAAAGTATAAAAAAGTAATAGCTTAATAATAAGTTACTAATTTTATAACTATAATAAAATTAGTTAAGTTAATTATAACTTAATAATTTATATACTTAAGCTTATTAGTATATATCTTTACTATTAGTTTAATTATAACTTAATAAATATTTAGAGTTAAGTTACTAACTTAGTAAATTAATAAAAGGGGCTCTACTTAGTTTAGAATAAGGAATAGAGCCTTAGAGGAGACTTAATACTAATTTAATAAAAAGTTAAAGTTAAGTTATAACCTTAGTTATAGAAGGATATATATAGAGAAAATAGTACTAAGGAGATAAAGCTTATTAAGCTTTAGTCTTAAGAGTCTATAGAATATACTTCTTTTTACCTTTTAAAATTTATAATCCTATTTCCTTACCTAACTTATCTTATATTATTATACTTTCTAAGTTACTTTTTCTTCTACTTTATAATAATCTTATAAACCTTAATAAGTATTATTAGTAAAAAGAATTAATTATTATAAACTAGTTTTATAATATTTATAAATAAGTATTATAATTATTATTTATTCTTTTAAAGAGGGAAAAAGAAAGAAAAATAAAGTTCTCCTTATACTAGAACTACTACTTATAAGCCCTTACTAGTTAGCCCTTACTAGTCTATACCCTTATTATAAACTTACTAGTCTATAGCTTAATAATACTAGATATAGATATTTAGCCTAAATCTTTAATAATAGGGAAGAGAAATTAGGAAGTTACTAGATAGTATATATTAATTCACTTATAAAGAAAGTTAAGTTTAGTACTTGCCTATACTATAGTACCTTTAATATATGCTATTTTCATACTACTAAAAGTATCGCGTTTTTTAAGGTACCTAGTTAGACAGAATCCCTATAAGTTACCTGCTTGCTCCTCCACAGTTAAAGGGATACTGTTGTTAGACGATCGTTCCACCGGAATTAGTGTTTTTCCAGCGTTGCTAGTCTTAACATTACCGAGTCAATGCACGTGATTATCTGCTCTGCAATGCTAATCTTGGCCACCTTATTAATGAAGGTGCTTTTCCTGTCAATTCCAGCAGCAAAGTTGAATGATGCGTTTGTCTACCTTGCTTGATAGGTCATGCGAAACTTGGTTTACCCGAACTCAGTCAATAATATCAGAGGAGCCAGTGCCTTTCTTATAATTTTTCATCACTTGCGGCAGCGGAATCCGCGCGAAATGGTTGGGAAGTAATGCGGTCGTCGAAAAACTGTGCCAAGATCCGCCGCCGCACCCACATAATCACTTTCCTCAAGTCAGAGCTCACCAGAACGGAAGATATCATTAGCAAATTATGAACTCTTTCAAGCTTTGCAAAACACGATCGCTTATGTTTCTCACACATCCCCCATGGCCTTCGTCAGCTGCGGTTGCGCCTCGACTTGATTCTCCTTCACCAATCGAAGAAGAGAAGACTCCCTACTACGACACCAGTCGGTTTTATCCCGTCTCTTTGGGTCAAGTGCTTCACGGAAGATACCAGATTGCCACCAAACTCGGATATGGGTCAAGCTCAACGGTATGGCTGGCTAGAGATTTGCATAGGTGCTTCTTCTTCCAACGACTGATACTACCATTTTCGTCTAACTATTTGTTTATAGCTGGCGCTGGTCCCGAGAAAAATACGTCACCCTCAAGATAAATGCCGTCAATCGTCGCTCCGGAAAAAATACCGCCGAAAACGAACTCGCAATGCTCAAACACATTTCTTCTGCAAACAAAAAGCATGAAGGCTGGAACTTCGTGAGAAGATTATTAGGTTCGTTCACTATTGACGGTACCATTGGAGCCCATCTGTGCCTCGTTCTCGAACCTTTACGGGAACCATTGTGGCTGTATTGTCGGAGGTATGTCGGAGGGGTGATCCCTGTAGATGTCCTCAAAGTTATTATGCAAATGATTCTACATGGGCTCGATTATCTGCATTCAGAATGCCGAGTCATCCATACAGGTTTGTCATACTACACGAACAATTTGTGCAGTACTGACTGACAGTCAGATTTGAAACCGGATAATATACTAGTCAAGCTCGAAGACGTTGCGATCTTAGACAGAGATGCTCTGGACGAATACCAAAACCCTTTACCGCAAAAGGTTACCAATGACCGTACGATTTATCTTTCGCGAAACAACTACGGCCCGTTCTCTATACCCGCTGGCATCGTTCAGATTGCCGATTTTGGGTATTCAGTATCTGGCAAGACACACCACTCCGGGTGTATTCAAGCAGAAGCCTACCGCGCCCCAGAAGTTATACTTGATTCTGGTTACTCTTACAGTGCAGACATATGGAGTCTCGGTGTTATGGTAAGACTTCAAATCAGAAGGTCGCAGGAATGGGAATTGGCATTAATGCGAAACCATTGCAGATGTGGGATCTTCTTGAGGGAAAACGATTATTCAATCCGATTGATAAACGGATCAGCGATGAATATGATGACTCGATACATCTCGCTCAGCTCACTAGTCTTCTAGGTCCTCCACCTCCTGAGATGCTCCATTCCGGCCAGAGAACGTCGATGTTTTATAAGCCCGATGGTCAGTCTACAATCACTTGAATTACGAAGCTACCCTCTAACATGATAATCAAGGTAATTTCAAACATCCTGAGTTGATTCCTGAGGATCTTAAATTCGATAACACTGTGACCATAATCAGCGGCCAAGAGAAGGCCAAATTTCTGGAATTCGTGGAAAAAATGGTCAGGTGGAATCCCGTGGAACGAAGCACAGCCCGTGACCTACTCAAAGATCCATGGCTCTATGAAGACTACCCCTCAGATTGATAGATTGTCAGAACGGTCTAAAACTGCAGGCAGACTTCTTAATAGGTACAGAACGAAAGTCTTAGATAATTGCAAGTTATGATATGTTATCTACAATAGCATCGGTGTAAGCAAAGTAATCTAGCTCACTTTCTGAGCCCCAAGGAGTGTGTGTTATTTTCTACTCTTCTGAATCTCTTTACTTAGTTTTCCTGAGACGTGTTGAAGATCTCTTTGGAGTATTCAACCGTGCCATCGTCGTATGCATGGATTGATGTCAAGCGACTATTGTTCCTAAAAACTTGTCCAGAGACACGAAGTTTCGGGTCCGCGTTGGATATATGCGGTCGACCACTGACTGCTATTAATGCGGTGCCCATTTTAAGACTTGGAGCCAGCAACTAACGCAATCTCAATAGTATCTGCTCCGGAAAGCTTGGGATTTTTTGACACTTTGTATCTAATCAAGTCTTCGTATTTCGGGACAGGCTCGGTACCCTTCCAAATAATGCTGAGAAGGGCTCGAGCTGTGGTAGAGAAATAGCGACTCATACCGACTGTTGGCCGAATGTTGACTTGATCAATAATGCAAGCTTGTAAATGGAAATTGTTCCCAGGTCTGTAATTGCGAAAGAAAGTGAGAGCAGGGTGCGTAGATGATAGTTCTGGGTAGGTCGACATTCAGGGCGGGCTGAAGCTGAATTTAAGCGCCTTTGAGGAAGATGCAGCATGGCCCATCTTCTCCGCTAGCATGCACATCAAAAATTATCAGTCAGTTTAGCGTTTCAACTTGATATCTTTCCATTGGATGCGCGAATAGACTGCCTGAGCCGGGCGCTTCCTCGCCTCTTTTAACTGGCTGGGCCAAATATATAGCTCGGCTCGTATGACCTCAATTTGGAGTATTGGGACTGTAGGTCACACACATAGGGATGAGAGACATGATTGTGTTATATTATTGAAGTTCTATCTAATAAGTCTGCTAGTGCAGGAGTTATATGTACTGTGGTTAACGGAGGATTATTCCTCTAAGCTCCGTGTCATTACTCCCACTTAACAACTCTCCTCCTACATTAACACTAGTAAAAAGCTGCTGTTAGTAAGCTAATAGAATAGGCCTCTCCTTAGGGGCGATTCTTTTAAGGACCTACTAGGAAGGAATTTTTAGGAGAGTTCTCCTTCCTATTATAAATAACTAGCTAATAACCCCTTTAGAGGCCGCGTGAGAATAAAGCTATAGGCGCTGTCTTATAGATAGACCTCTATCCCTTTAACTGTAGAGGAGGAGCAAGCAGGTAACTTACAGGGATTCCGTCTAACCAGGTACCTTAAAAAACATAATACTTTCTATAGCATAGAAATTAGCCTATATTAGAGGTACTATAGCGTAGGTAAATACTAGGCTTAACTTCTTTTATAGGTAAATTAATATAAGTAAAGTATTACTAGGGATATAGTTCTATTTTATTAGAAATATAAGAGTATATAATACTTTACTATTATACTAGTATAATATCTTTATTTATATATATATATATATATAAAATATAATATATTAAAAAAGGATTATTTAAATAGCTAAATTTTTAATATTCTTATCTACCTTAACTATAATTATTATTCTATTATTCTTACCTTCTTTTCCCTATAACTTTTTTTAGTTATCTTAAGTATTTTAATATATTTATTATATAAAGAATATTATTCTTTTTAATTTTAAAGCTAATATTATAATTATTACTAAAAGAGAAAAAGTAAAAATACTTAAAGTATTTACTATTATTTATAAGACTATTAAACTAGTTTATAATACTAATAAAACTAAAATCCTTTTAAAAGTATTATATATATATAAAGTAATTATTAATTTTTAATTAAAAGTTTTATATAATTATAAAAATATAAAATTAATTAAAGACTTAAATAAATAGTAATATAATTAATTATTTATTAAGTTATTAAAGATTTTATATTAAATAAAGATAATATTAAAGATTAAAAAAAATATAAGAGGTTTTTAATTTTAAAATAAATAATAAAAATTAAATATATAAAAAAAAAGTTATTTTTTAAAAATTATAAAAAGATATAATTCTTTTATACTAGTCTTTATAAATAAAGTCTAAAAATAAGTTAATTTAATTAATATAATTTTCTTTATATAATAATAGAAAAATAAGTAATTATAAAATAATAATAAAATTAAGTAAAGAATTCTTTTTTTTTAGAATTTAAAAGTAAATATTTAAACTTTAAATAATAAATAAAAAAATTCCTTTTTTTAAACTTTAAGTTACTATTATATTATCTTCCCCTAATAATAATCTTAAGTCTTTATAAACCTAATAAATTAGCTTAGTTTTATATTAAAGTATATTTTTTTTTTCTTTAATAGTTTTTTTAATAATTTTAATATACTTAGCTTTTTATTCTTTAGTAATTTATAATACTTATTTTTAATTAATAGCTTTAAAGTTAGCTTAGGTTATTAGTTATATTATATAAAAGCTAATTAAAACTTAGTATAAGACTTAGTATATAGTAATAATAACTTATATTTTATATTATACTTTAATAATAACTAGTTTATTTAAAATAAAAGAGATAAAATTTCTTTTAAAGATAATAATATATAAGGCTTTTTTTAATTATAAAGATATTATACTTTCTTTAATTAGCTAAATAATTTTTATAAGTATAATAATTAAAAGTTTTACTTTTTTTTTACTTTTTTTAAGTACTTTTATATATTTATTATAAAGAAAATATTACTTTTTTTAGTTTTAAAGCTAGTATATATATTAAAAATATAATAAAAAGTTTATAATACTCTTAAGACTTAAGTTAAATATATTATTAAATAATCTTAATTTATTTATATATATAAGTTATTAAAAGATATTATTATTTTAATTTTTAATAATACTTAAGACTTAATTATTTTTATTAGCTTTTTAGCTTAAAGTTATTATAATCTTTATTTCTTTTTTAAATTCTTAAAAGATCTACTTTTTTTAAGTAAATAAAGCTTTTTTTTAGCTTATTAATTATTTAATCTTTTTTAATAAAAGTTTACTAAAAAGTTATAAAATATTAAAAAACTTAAAATAATATTAAAAAAAATAAGAAAAAATATTATTTAAAGTTTAGTACTTTTATAATTATAAATTTATTATTTAATTATTCTTTTTAGTTTTTATTTAAAAGGTCTTATAAATTTAATAAAAAGACTTTTAAAACTAGTAAAGTTTAAAAGGTTTATTAGTTTAAAACCTTATATACTTTAACTAATATTTAATAGAATTATAATAACTTTTTTAAATTTTTAGTATTTCTTTAACTTATTATAATATAATATACTAAAATTTAAGACTATAAAGTTTCTTTATTATAATTATTTTTAACTTAAAGAATTTATTATATTATTAACTTTATTTTTAAGAGTATTTAAAAAGTAAAGCTTAGTAAATATTTATTTATAATAATATAATTAAAGAGTAGTATATTTTTTATTTTTTAAAAGTAAATAAATAAAAATATTAAAAGGTATTTAGTAAATATTAGATTTATTAAAAAATAAAACTATTCTTTTTAGCTATTTTTTTAAAAGAATATAAATCTAATTATTAAAAAACTTCTTACTTAGCTTATATAAAACTAGGCTATTAAATATAAATTATTTAATTAGTTTTAAGTAATAATATTATATTTATAAAGTTAGTTTTAATTAAGTAGGTATATATATTATATATAACTATAAATAGCTAGAATCTAGCTAGTTTAGCTAATAAGAATTAATACTTTATATACTATATATTTAACCTCTTTTAAGTTTAATAAGTAATAGTAATTACTAATAATAAGTATATAGTTACTAAGACTAAACTATTAATCTAGTCCCTAAGTTATACTTATATTACTATTAAGGACTAATTTAACTACGAAAATAAGAGTATTATTAAGGGTAATATTAGTACTAACTAAGTATAAGTATTACCCCTAAGCCTACTAAATTAACTAAATTATTAATATAATTATAACTTATAATAACTATATAATACTAACTAACTAACTAGTTAATAACTATACCTTTTACTAGGCCTTATAGTAATTCTATTTATAGGCTTATTATAAGTTATAACCTTCTAGCTAGTACTAGTTATAACCTTTTTTATTTTCTTTTTATATTTTCTTTATTTTCTTTTTATATCTTTTTTACTTTTTTTATACTTAATTCTAGTTATAAGCTTATTATAAAGCCTTAATTAACTATAATAGTATAAGTACCTTTAAGTATAATAACTATATTAATAAGATTAAAAGTATTATATATATAGTTTTTATAAAAAAACCTTTTTATTATAAAATTAGTTATTTTAATACCTTTAAATACCTTATCTTATTATTAAATATAAGTTATAAGTAATTAGCTAATTAATTCTTATAACTAGTTTATTAATAATATTAATAACTAATTATAGGAAATTTATTTATAACTTATTAATTATTATATTATTATATTTAAATTTATTAATTATTATATTAAGTCTTAATTAGTTATTAAAATTTAGTTATTATATTAATTAACTTAATTATATATTTTAGTTTAAGAATTAAATAGTATAATACTAAAAAAGTTAATTTTATACCTTAGAAGATAATAATTATAACTTTAAGGGCTATATTTAAAACAAAGGGCTATAAATCTATAATCTTTATTACTAGACCTAGGGACTACTACTAGTATACTACTATACTAAGCTAAGACTATTACTAGTATAAATCTTATACCTACTAGTAGCTAGCTAATTAGCTAGCTAGTTAATCTCTATAATCAACTAGTTAATCTCTATGCCTACTAGCTAGTTAATTCTTACGCCTAGCTAATTAATTCCTATAGCTAGCTAGATAATTAATATACTTAAGTTAATCTCTATACTAGTTAGCTAGTTAATTCTTATAACTAGCTAGATAGTTAATATATTTAAATAGTTATTATTAACTACTAGGTAATAAGTTATAATAAAACTAGAAGAGTAGCTAGAGGAGTATTATTAGGAAATTAAATAGTTAATATATAACTATCTAGGGATATACTAGTAATAAGGATGTTACCTTCTTTTCCTTAGTTAGGGGGTATTTATTACGTCTATAGAGTTGGTTCTAACTAAGTAGGTGTGTATATTATATATAGCTATAAGTAGCTAGAATCTAGCTAGTCTAGCTAGTAAGAATTAAGCCTTTATATACTATATATCTAACCTCTTTTAAGTCTAATAAATAAAGTTTATTTAAGCTTTAATTAATAAACTTAAGTTAATAAGTCTTTAGGAGTTCTTTTTTAATTTTAAACTTATTAACTAGTATATAATATAAAATATTTACTTAAAAGTTCTTATTTATAACTTAAGTTATATATAATTTATCTTTATTTACTTATTATAACTTAAAGAGGTTTAGATTATAAAGCTTTATAAAAATTAACTTAAAAGTATTTATTATTAAGTCTAATAGTTTAGCTAACTTCTTCTTTTCCTATATTTTATATACTAATTTTAATAAGGTATTACTAGTATAGCCTTATAATAATAATATAATATTATAAAGTCCTAAGTAGTTATAAGACTATTTATTTCTTTAATTATTATAATTTAAGGTAAATATAGAAAAATTATAAAAGAAATATATATTAGTAAGATA
The DNA here is from genome assembly GCA_038367545.1 of Beauveria asiatica. Taxonomy (NCBI): domain Eukaryota; kingdom Fungi; phylum Ascomycota; class Sordariomycetes; order Hypocreales; family Cordycipitaceae; genus Beauveria; species Beauveria asiatica. Next base: position 13,729 of record JAAHCF010000581.1, on the reverse strand, counting down.
TTATTAAAATATTAAGGGTATTACTTTTATTTTAAAGTCTTTTTCTTTTATAATAAAATTAAAAATTTAAAGAATTTTTATTTTCTTATTAAATATTAAAGTTATTTAAGACTTTCCCTTTAATAAGCTCTTTTAAGTTATAAAATTAACTAAGTTAATTAAGAACTTAGAACCTAATAAATATATTTTTAAGTATTAAGTTAGTTTAATAAAGTTATTAAATAATATTCTTTTTTTTATAAACTCTTAACTAGTTTTTATTTTATTTTTAAGTATATAATGTTTATAAATATTAAATTAAATATAGTTTTTAATTAGATATTAAGTAAAAATAACTATAATAATATCTTTTATTATTTAAATAATAATTTAATATATAATAAAAAAAAAGATACTTTTAACTTAATTATTTTTTAAAAGTATATTATAAAATAACTTTATTAAGATTTTTCTTTAACTTTAAAATAGTTTAATATAGAATTAAAACTTTTATAAAGATTTTAAAAAAGAAGATTTTTAAATTAAAAGAAAATACTAGTTTTTATTTTAATTAATAAGTTCTTAAATAAAAGATAAGTAAATAATATATATAAAATTTAATAATTAAATAGTTAAGTTATTTTTTAAAGAAATAATATAAATAATTATTATTTTTTTTAACTTTAAAATAAAATATTTTATTTATAATAATAAAGATTTAAAAGAAAATAATAATAAAAAAGCTTATATAATAATATAGAAAATTAAAAATTAAGTAAATACTTTTTAATATATAAAAAAAAGAAAATAAGTATAATTAAGTAATAAAATAGAAATTAGGTTATAAAATATATAAAAAAAAGTATATAAAAATAAATTTTTTATTTAAATAATAAAAATAAAAAAGATCTTAAAAATATTAAAAAATTAATAAATATAAAAGTAATAACTCTTAAGACTAAGATTAAGAGTTTTAAATAATAAAGATAAAATATATAGAGTTTTAAAAGAATATAAAAAAAAAGAAAATAAAAAAAAAGAAATATAATATATATAATTAATATAATTAATAATTATTCTAATAAATTAAAGTATATAAAACTATTAGTTTATATTAGTTAATAACTTATTATAATAAATATTATAATTATTATTAAAAGAGAAATTATAAAAATACTTAAAGTATTTATTATTACTTATAAAACTATTAGACTAGTTTATAATATTAATAAAAATATAATTCTTTTAAAAGTATAATATATATATAAAGTAATTATTAGCTTTTAATTAAGAGTTTTATATAATTATAAAAAAATAGTATTAATTAAGAATTTAAATAATTAATAATAGAATTATATATTAAATTATTAAAGGTTTTATATTAAGTAAAAATATTATTAGAGACTAAGGAAAACCTTATAAAGTTCTTAATCTTAAGGTATATAGTAAAAATTAAATATAGGTAAAAAGGTTATTATTAAAAAGCTATAGAAGAATATTATTCTTTTATATTAGCCTTTATAGGTAAGCCCTAGAGGTAGTTAAGTTCGACCGATATAATACGCCCCCTTACTACTACTATTGCCGCTACTATTGCTACTACTACTACTGCTTCTTATAAAGGCTCTTAATACTTACTAATTTACTTAAAAAACGTATTTTTACTATATATATAAATAACTAAATAAAAGGCTCTTCTAAGCTAGAAAAAAGGCTTTTCACTATATATAGCTATTAATTATTATATAGTTATATTATTATATTATTATATTATTATATTATTATTTAAGAGAAAAGGAGGTAAAAGTTATAAAAACTTTTAAGTATTTAAATAATCTATTTTAAGTTTAGTTAAATTTATATATATATATATATTAAAATTAAAGTACTATATTAGTATAGTATAATAATAGCTTAATCCTAATCTATAGTAAGTCTATTTTTTAGGAAGTAAATTAGATTTAAAGTTATATAGTAGTATATTAAGTAATATATTATAAGATAATTACTAAGAGCTAGGCTCTTAAAACTAATTATTTAAAGTTATTTAAATTAATTAGTAAAAATCTAGACTTCTTAGTTATAAGAAAACTTCTCCCTTAAGTACTTATTTATATCTTTATTATATAAACTAAGTACCTTAATTATTTAATTATCTATTAATCTTTAATTATACTAATTAATAAATAATCTATTAATTATTCTTAACTTACTTATATAATTATATATTCCTTTCCTTATATCCTATCTATAGCTAACCCTATTATAGTATATAACTATACTTTATATAAGAGTATTTATAATATAATACCCCTTTTTTATTAGTCTTATCTTTAAAGCTATAAAATAGACTATTTAAATAATCTAGTAATTTTCCTTTTTATATTTTTATAACTTATTATACTTATTAACTATATTACTAAATAAAAGTTAAAGGCTTTTTAACTATTATCTTTTTATTATAATAGTTTTCTTATAGTTATTCTTATAAACCCTCTCCTTTTAATAATACTTTCTTATATAACTTATAGAAGTTATAATATTACTTAATATTAGGTTTCTTCTTTAAACTCTTTTTATTATATAAAGTATATTTACTTTAATTTATTATAGTATAATATTTAAGATATTATTCTTATTAAGTTATAAAATATTATCTTTTAGTATATTAGGTTTAAGTATAAGTTAAAAGAGGTAAAAAAAAAGTTCTTTACTTTTAAAAATAAAAGAAATTATAGTTAAAAAAGATAATATATATAATTATATATAATATTAATAATATTAAAGAATTAAAGTATATAGAATAAGAAAAAGTAAAATAACTTTAGAAGATTATAAGGGTTTTTCTTATTCTTTTTAAAGATCTAGATTTTATTTTAGTTTATTCTTTAAATACTAAGTTTAGTAGTAATATTAGGGCCCTAAGGGGGTATAGTGTGTATATAGGGAGGAAGTGAGCGGGGATATACGAAACGGGGATACTAAGGGTAGGGTAGAGTTATATAGGGAATATATAAGTACTTAGCTATAGTATTAAGGTAAGTAAGTAAAGATAGGGTAGTAATAATTCCTAGTACTATTATAATTATAGGGGTATATAACTAAGTATAAATACTCTTTTTACTATAACCTTATAAGATTATTATTCTAAAACCTATTTAATAAATAAGAAGATTATAATAGTATTATTATAATTAATTAAAACTAATAATAATAACTTATTAATAATAAAGAAAGGGTAACTATTTAGGATTTTATTAAGAAGTATATAAAAGAAATAACCTATAATATTAATATAATATTACTAATAATAAAGATATTTAATAATATTATAAGAATTAACTTAACCCTTATAAAGAATAAGTTATAAAGTTATTTTACTTAGATTATAAATATATAATAATATAAGAAAATATTAGAGTTATTATAAAAAATAAAAAAAAGGGAGGATATTAAACTAGGCCTTAATCTAAAAGTACTCTTAAAAAAGAAGAAATAGAAGAATATAATAATAATATAGCTACTTAGTATTTAGTTTAAAGGAAAGTTATATATTAAGTATTAGAACTTTTTAATAGCTTTATAAACTTACTTTAAGGTTAATATAAATAATTATATAAAAGACTAAGAAAAGGTAATATATATAGTACTTTATCTTTAAGGAGAAGCCTAGAAATATTAGAGTAGTTATTTTAAAGATACTTTAGTAGGAAAGTATAAAGGATTCTCTTAAGAGGAATTCTATACCTAGTATAAAAATAAACTAAAAAGTAAAGATATTAAGGTATAAAGGATAATATAAGTACTTATTATATATTAATAGAAGGATTTTAAGTTAATAAAAGAGTACTTATAATACTTTAAAGATATTATATTAGAGTTATTAGATATATTAATTTTAAGTATAAAGATAGTTTAGGTAATTAAGTATATATAAAAATAAATTAAGATAGCCTTAAATAATAATAATACCCTAATAACTTATAAACTACTAAAATCTTAGGTAAAAAATATAAAAAGAGTAATAAGGATAATATAAGAGGTAAGGAAAGTAGGACTAATAAGACTATTACTAGGGATATTATAGGGACCTATAGTATTATATAGAGAAAGTAATAATAATATAAGATATTATAAATATAAAAGTATAAACTATATTTAAAGGGATTATTAAGTACTTTATTATATTATATATAAGTATTAATTATATATTATAGCTTAGTATATAGATAGAGGCTAAGTATTAGTTAAGTAAATAATAAGTAATAACCTTATTATAATACCCTTAAATAATATACTTATAAAGTAAGTAAGACTAGAAAATAGGAATTAATAAGAAGTCTATTATTAACTATACTTAAGAAAGGAAATTATAATAAAAATATAATAAAGATAAGGCTAAGAAACTATATTAGTCTTTTTAAATATAAAAAGTAATTTAAATATAATAAATAGAAGTCTAGTAACTAAAGACTAAATTTAAGAGCTAGATATTATAAACTTATTAGGATATCCCTTTAAAAAAATAAAGTCTTATTATATTTATAAATAAATAATAAAAATACTCTAGATTATAAATAACTTAGGAATTAAAAAGGAATAGTAAATACTATTTATAATTATAAATAGCTTTTTATAAGTAATATTAAGACTATAATAGTATATTAAGGAGAATATCTAATAATAGTATAAGGAAATAAAATAGTATTTCCTAATTTAGTAGGATAATATTAAGCTAGTTATAAACTTAAAAGAACTTTATAAAGTAACTAAGTAAATAAGATTATATATAATTATAATAAGGGGATTAGAGGATAAAGAGGGAGATTACTATAAGGTAAAAGTAATCTTAAAGAGCTATTAAGATTTTAACTAGATATTCTTAATAGAAGAAGTAACTAAGCTACCTACCTTAAATAAACTAATATTATAGTTATTACTAAGGGAGAAAGTAGCTAAAATATATAAAGCATCTACTACTACCTATAAGGCTATTAGACTAGTTTATAATACTAATAGAAATATAGTCCCTTTAAGGGTTTTATATATATATAAAGTATTTATTAACTTCTAATTAAGAGGTTAATATTATAGAAAATATATAGTATTAAATAAGGGCTTAAATAATTAGTAGTATTATTACTTACTAACTTATTAAAGGTTCTATATTAGGTAAAGATATTATTAGAGACTAAGGAAAACTATATAAGGCTCTTAATTATAAGGTAAATAATAGAAATTAAATATAAAAAAGGTAAAAAAGTTATTTTTTAAAAACTATAAAAGGACTTTATCCTTTTATATTATTCCTTATAAGTAAACCCTAAAGGTAATTATAACACACTGCTAGCGCGTATAGCTATAGGTCGATTTAGTGCCCTAATTGCCACGGGTTACCTGGCATACCAATCTTTTGCTAGTTTTGGCACAGCTGGTACTAGGGGCCAGGTGTTATAGTAATTAAATCTAACTAATATAATCCTCCTTATATAGTAAGAAAAAATAAATAGCTATAAAATAATAATAAGTCCTATATAAAAGGATTCCCCTTATCTTTTTAACTTAAAATAAATACCTAAATACCTAATAATAAAGATAAATAATAAGTTTTTCCTCCTAAATCTATATACTAATTAATCTATTCCTCCTTAGCCTTTAGTAAAGCTTATAGGCAGATCTAGCTTTACTTTAGAGCTTAGCTCCTCCTTTCCCTCTATAGCTTTATCTTTAGTAACTTATCTATTAGTAATAGCTTCCTTAATAATAGCCTAGCTATTAATAGTAGCTATCTTAATAGTAGCCTAGTTATTAATAGTAGCTTATTCCTTAGTAGTAGCTTTCTTAATAGTAGCTTATAACTCTTTAGCCTTCTTAAGCTTCTTAGTATACTTAATTAACTATTCCCTAATAATCTATAAAGCTTTCTCTATATTAATAGCTTTAGAATCTACTTAAGCCTCTAGTTATAATACTAGGGTCCTAGCTAAGGATAGGTATATAGTTTAGTATATAGTAATAGCTTTATAGACTCTAACCTATATACTAGTAGTAATTAGACTATTTAGGATAAAAGGGATTAGGGATTCTTTTAAGGTAGTATTATATAAAGCCTTTACTAGCTACACTTATACTATATCTCCTTCTAATAGCTAGATAATCTTAATAAATATAGTTCTTAATAAGCTTATCTTCTTTTTACTTAGCTAAAATACTAAAATATATCTAATATAAGGTAAAGTCTATTTTCCCTAGTTTTAAAGTTAATATATATACTAGGGATATAATATAAAGTTATTAATACTAAGGCTTAGGTTAAATATATTATTAGCTAGTTCTAGGCTATTTATATATATAAGCTATTTATAAATTAACTTATCTTAATTCTTAATAATACTTAAAGCTTACTTATCCTTATTAATATCTTAGCCTATAGTTATAGCTTTTTTAATTACCTCCTTAAGTTCTTTTAAGATTAGTAACCTTTATATAATTTAGGTATCCTTTAGCTTATAAATAGCCTAATCCTTTATAGTAAAGGCTTATTATAAGGTTATAGAATATTAGGAGACTTAAGATATTATTAATAAAGTAAACTCTTAAGTAATTAAGAAAAGTTATTAATAAGTACTTAGTATTCTAGTAATTATAAATTCTTTACTTAATAGCTACTTTAGCTTCTAATCTAGAGGTCTTATCTTCTTTAATTAAGCTAAAGGGCTCTTAGGGGTATTAAGGCTTAAAGGGTTTATTAGCTTAAAACTCTACTTACTTTAGTTAATACTTTATATAGCTATAAAGCCTTATATAAGACCTAGGCTTACTATTTAGCTATTAAAACTAGTAGATTTATATTTTAAATATATAGCCCTTCCCTTTTATAACTAGTCTTAACCTAGAAGACCTTTTATATTACTAGGTCCCTCTATTAGGGGTATTTAAGGATTAGGGTATTATAGGTATTTATTTATATTTATAATATTAGAGAATAAAATACTCTTTATTCCTTTAAAATAGATAAATATAAACTTATAAAGGCTTTTAGTAAACTTTAGGTTTAGTAGAGAATAGTATTATTCTTCTTAATTATTTATAAAGAATATACTAATCTAATCCTTTAAGAGTTTCTTACTTATCCTATATAAAGCTAGACTACTAAATATAGACTATCTAATTAACTTTAACTTATAAAGCTTATTTAGGCTATTACTAATAAATCTAAACTAGTAGATTTATAAGAGTAGCTTCTTAATTCTTAACTTATTAACTAGTATATAGTATAAAATATCTACTTAGAAATTTTTATTTAAGACTTAAGTTAAGTATAATTTATTCTAATCTATTTAGTATAACTTAGAGAGGTCTAGATTATAAGATTCTTATATAATAGCCTATATAGGGCTATTTATAGATAAGTTAATTAGCTTATTTAACTATTTCTTCTTTTATATTTTACTTATTAGCTCTAATAGGGTATTACTAGTATAGCTTTATAATAGTAATATAATATTATAGATCCTTAAATAGCTATAAGACTATTTATTCCCTTAATTACTAATATTAGGGGTAAATATAAAGAAACTATAAAGGAGTTATATATTAGTAAGTTACTAGTAAAATATTAAGACTATAGCTTTTATCTTTATATTTCTCCCCTTTAGAATAGAGTTAAAAATCTATAGAATTCCTAATCTCCTATTAAATACTATAATAACCTAATACCTTCCTTTACTAAGGTTTTAATAGCTTATAAAGTTAGCTAGGCTAACCTAGAACCTATAGCCTAGTAGACTTTATCTATAGTATAATCTATTTTTAATTAAGCCTTTAAAGAGTAATACTCCTTTTATAAACTCTTAATCTTATTTTATTTTATCCCTAGGCTTATTAAGCTTATATATATATAATTAAGGATAGTCTTTAATTAGAAATTTAATAAAGATAACTATAATAACTTCTTCTAGTCTTTAAATAATAATCTTTAGTATAGTTAAAAGTAAAGTGCCTTTAGCCTATTTATATTTTAAGAGTATATTATAAAGCTTAAAGTATAATATAAGATAATTTTTTAGGCTTCTTCTTTAATTATAAAGTAATTTAGTATATAATAAAAGCTTTTTTAAATATCTTAAAAGAGAAGATCTTTATAATTAAAGAGCTAAATAAGTTTTTTTTTTAGTTAAGTAAACTTTAGATAAAAGATTAGTAAATATTATAAATAAAATTTAATAATAAGTAAATTAACTTACTCTTTTTCTTTAAAAAAGTAATATAAATAATTATTACTTTTTTTTTTAATTTTAAAATAAAATAATATAATTATTTTAATAAAGAAAATAAAAATAAAAAAGAAAATAATAATAAAAATACTTATATAATAAAGTAAAAAATTAGAAATTAAATAAGTACTTCTTAATATATAGGAGAAAAAGAAAATAAGTATAATAAAGTAATAAGCTATAGATTAGGCTATAAAGTATAAAGAAAAATAAAAATAAAGTATATAAAAATAAATTCCTTACTTAACTAATAAAAATAATAAAACTCTTAAGGGTATTAGGGTAATAATAGACTTTAGAGGTTATAGCTTTTAAGGCTAAGATTAGGGGTTTAGAGGGGTAGAGTAGAATATAAAGAGCTTTAAGGGGATAAAGAAGGGAAAAGAAGAGGGAAGAGGATTTAAAAAAAAATAAGGTTTATATAAGTATCTTTATTACTAATTAACCTAATAACTTAAGTATATAAAGCTACTAATCTATATTAGCTAATAGCTTTATTATAATAAATATATATAAGATTATTATATATTTTTAGTAACTAGAATAGTTAATATACTCTTTCTCTTATACTTTCTTTTCTTTAATAATTTCCTCCTCTTTTTCTTTTTTTCTTCTTTTTATCCTCCTAATTAAGTTACTTAGTAGGTCCTCTTATATCCTTAATTACCTTAATACTTCCTTACCTAATTATCCCCTAGGTCCTTTAATTAAATTTAAGACCCTTAAAATACCTAACTAGAAGCTTCTTAATATTTATACTCTTTTTAATACTATACCTAATATAATAGACTTCTATAATTATTATTACTTATAGTAAATAGTAGATAGTAACTATTATTATAATAAGCTTTAGATCCTTTATATAAGTATTCTATAACCCCTAATCTCTTATATAACTAATAATCTAGGCTATAAGAGACCTTATTCTCTTTATTATAAGTAATAGAGGTTATAATATATATAAGACTCCTCTTTACCTTAAGCTTATATTCTACCTAACTATACTAAAAGACTAGGTATTAATAATATACTTTTAAGAGTATTTTTATTCTTCTAATTAAGTATTTTAGAGGAGAATTATTAAATATACTTTTTTTTCTAAGGTATAAAGTATATATCTCCCTACTAAGGCTAGGACTCTCTTAGGCCTTATCTTTAGATTAGTATCTAATTATATTAATAAGTAAAAGGCACTCTTAATTTAAATATATAGCTATTAAAACCTTTAATTTTACTCTTATTACTTAACTACCTTTATATTAAATATTACCTTAGGGTATTCTTATATTCTATACTCTTTCTAAAACTATATCTTTATTTTAGGTATTCTTAGTAAATTATATAATAACTATATTTAATAAACTATTAGTTAATAGTATAACTAGTAACTTTACTTAGAGTATTAAAAGCCTTTAGAGGGTTAAGATAATAGTAAATATAACTTATATAGAGATTAGGTTACTAATATCTAGCTAATTCCTCTCTATCTTACCTAGCTAGACTAATAATCTACTCTCTAAATTTACTATTAGTTATTCTTAAAAACTATAAATAGGCTAAGAATTATTAAGTAATAATAGAAGTTTCCTCTTAATAGACTAAGTATAACTTTATATAAATAGAAAAATAAAAAATAAAATATAAAAAACTAGCTATATTACTTATAATTAAGGCTTTTTATTATATACTTCTTTTTAATAATAATAATTAATACTTTTAGTTTTATCTTTTTACTTTATTATTATTTTCCTTATAAATTTCTTTATAAAAGCTAGAAACTTAGAGTTTAGATTATAGCTTTATATTAATTAGTATTCTTATCTTATATTATAAGTATATTTATAATAAGTCCTCCCCTCTTAAAGCTAGCTCTTTATAGCCCTTCTTATAGTCTTTTATATTATAAATTATAATATTATAATTTATTATTTTATAATTTATTTAGATTAAGAGCTTCTTTATTATTTTTTAAGATATATTTATTACTCTTATTATTACTTTTAAAGTTATCCTCTAGGGGATTAGTCTAACTATTATCCTCTTTATAAAACTACTACCTTACTTTATTTTTCTAAAATACCTTTAACTAATCTATAATATATATTCTAGGTAAGTTAATCTTATTTAAGGTCTTAAGATAGTATACTTTTATCTTATTATTATATCTTATTACCTTATAAAGACCTTACTAATATAATTTTACCTTTATATCTTAAAATAGGTTATTATTCTAGACTATATTATATACTAAGACTAGTATACTTACTAGTATTAGGCTCTTTTATAGTTAGAATTTATTTTATTAGTTTATTTAAGTTACTAATTACTTTTAAAAGCTAAAGACCTTCTTATATATAGCCTCTATATCTTTATAATACTTTAAGAGGACTCTTACCTTAGCTTTAAATAGAGACTATTAGTCTTATATATTATCCTAACTTATTAACCTCTAGGTTAAGATTACTAATTTTATTAATAAAATTAGGTACTAACTAAATAATAACTAAAAAAGGGATCTTCTATATAATACTTATACTAATATCTAGTCTATAAGTAGAACTATATCTAGTAAGTATCTTTAGGCTATTATACTAAGCCTAATTATTTTTATTATAGTAGATATTATATTATAATACCTTACTTTTACTATTCTATTTACTCTTAAATTATATTTTAAGATTATTATATACTTATAACCCTAGTTATATAATATAGTTAGAAACTCTCTTTTAAACTCTAATCTACTATTAATAATAGCCTTTATAAATATACTATACTTACCTAGTAATTTCTTAATAAATCTAAATATAATAACTAAATTATAGCTTTTAATAAGTATTACTTTTACCTAGCTAATAAGATTATACCTAGCCTTTATAAGAAACTTATATCCCTAATTATTAAGTATATATTATAAATTAAAGTATATTTTCTTTATAAGTCTTATAGGCTTTATATACTATATAGTCTCTTTCTTATATATAATAGCCTACTTCTAGTAAGACTTATATACCTAGATAATAGCTTATATATCTTTATCTATTTTTAACTAAAAGTATTAGGCTTTAATCTATTTACTTATAATTTAAGATTATTTATATTTAAAAGAACTATAAGCCTCTTTAATTATTATCTTTTTAGTATCTAAGTTATTAACTAGTAAAAGTAGTTTAGGCCTCCTTAGAACTTTTTAATATAAGCTTCTTTTATAAAGAAGATACTAATTTATATTATTTTTAAACTTATATCTTTAATTAAGAGGTATACCTTCTAAATATTAAGCTATTATTAAAAATATTATTATTAATTAACTTTTATTATTATATCTTAATCTAAAGAGTAAGGTATTATTATATATAGAATTTAGTATTAAGTTAATAAACTCCTCTAAATTCCCTTTATACTCTATTTCTAGAAGATTAAATAGTCTTATTAGTTTTTAAGATAATATATCTATTATTAAATTCTTTTTACTAGTATATCGGTTAGATTCGACTACCTCTAGGGTTTACCTACGAGGAATAGTATAAAAGGATAAAGTCCTTTTATAGTTTTTAAAAATAACTTTTTTACCTTTTTTATATTTAATTTTTATTATTTACCTTATAATCTAAAGCCTTATAAGGTTTTTTATAGTCTCTAATAATATCTTTACCTAATATAAAGCCTTTAATAATTTAGTAAGTAATAATACTACTAAATATTTAAGCCCTTATTTAATATTATATATTTTCTATAATATTAACCTCCTAATTAAGAGTTAATAAATACTTTATATATATATAAACCCTTAAAGAGACTATATTTCTATTAGTATTATAAACTAGTCTAATAGCCTTATAAATAATAGTAAATACTTTATATATTTTAGCTACTTTCTCCTTTAGTAATAATTATAATAGAGGTTATAGTAGGGAGAAACCTTAGTTAATAATTAGAATACCCCTAATTATTAGTTAAAAGTACTAAAAAGTTATTATAATAAAAGCCTAGAAGAAAAGCTATTAAGGGAGCTAATAAGCTTAATAATATATAAGGATTTAAGGATAATTTATCTTAAGTTATAGTAATTACTAGGCTTTATAATTATAAGAAGGTTTTATTACTAAACTAGGATATAGATAAAGAAATAGTAAGTAGATAACCTATAATAATATCTAAGATTAGGAGAAGAACTATAAATAGAATATTATATAGATAGATAAGGATTAAAGTAGTTTCTTACTAAGAAAATACTAGGACTAGTAATTATAGGATTAGTACTTATAAAAGGGAGTTTAGCTTATTATAGAGGAAAGCTAATAATTATATAACTATAATATTAATTATAAAGGACTTACTCTTAATCTAATTAAATAAGACACTATTAATATAGTTAAAGTACTATAATTAGAAATATAGTTAAATTATCTTATAGTATAGGAGTATTAGGTAAATAGCCTATAGATAGAGTCCTTACTTAGGGAAATAAAGTATAGGTTAAGTAAGTAAGGAATTAGGATAAGGATTAAAGCGTTTTTAACTAAAGAAAGATAAAATAGCTAAGGAATATAAGATTAGTAGGCTAAAAAGGGTTTAGACTCTAAAAGCTAAATATAAAGTATCTTAGGTTATTATACTATTTAGGAAATAAACTACTCTTAGCCTAGGCTCTCTAAAAAACTCTTCTAAGGTATTTAAATACTCTTAATCTAGATAATAACTATATTACCTTATAGTATTAGGATACTAGGCAGATAGCCTATAAAGATACCTTAGTTAAAGAGGAATATTAAGAATAAATAAAGATAAGGATTAAGGTATAGCCTAATAAAAATAATTAAAAGTAAAAAGATTATAGACTTAATAACTAATATAAAGGAAAAGGAGATATTATAATATTTATAATAAATAAAACCCCTCCCTTCTTTAGTAAATAATAAGTTAATTAGAAGCTATTTAATCTTTTAAAAAAATATTACCTTTACTTTATACTATTTTAACTATTTTATACCTTAAAACTCCTAATTATAATATTATTTATACTATTTAATAGTACTAGAGTACTAAAAAGTTATAAAGGGGAGTCTTTTACTATAATAAGAGACCTAACTACTCCTAGTAATGATTTAACTAATATGACTAAAGACTAAGGTCTTAAGGATATAGGAATTAATAGTTAGGAGAAAGGAGGGAAGAGGAGGACCCTAGTAAAAGGAAAGAAGGTAGGAGAGTAAATTCTTAAAGATTAAGAAAAGCTCTTAGATATATAGGGAAAGGCTATAGAGTATTAAGGAATAGATTAGTAATTTAATAGAAAATAAATAAGAGATATTCCTTATAATACTCTATAATAGAGAAGCTATATTAGCCTAGACCTTTAAAGAGAGTAGGTGACTTAATCCTAGTATAGCGCCTTTATAGGAGCTAAAAGTTATTAATTATAAGCCCTAGTAAGTAAAATTAATCCTAATCCTAAAAGGAATTTTACTAAA